>JAOYSI010013896.1:0-38980 GCA_025775065.1 Hiodon alosoides | reverse complement strand
CCCCCCCCCCCCCCCCCCCCCCCCCCCCCCCCCCCCCCCCCCCCCCCCCCCCCCCCCCCCCCCCCCCCCCCGCAGGGTTAAACAAAATTTTATACCTTACCGAGGGATTTCTAAAACACCCTGCTTGTCCGTGTGGTTTAAAGAGAGGTAAAATCGGTTGTGAACTCTATCCTGCAAAGATAAAGGCAGGGAGAAGCCATTACGCACAGAAAGGCTGAGGGTTTTTTGTGGGGCTTGCATGCGTTTGGTGCACGTGTGCGTAGACAGACGCATGCAAACTGGCGTTCCTCGTCATTACAGGCACTCTGTGACTTGGGTGGTAAGTGGTAACTTACTTACTAAGCATCTTTAAACACTTTAGTCAGCAACTCAATATATAACTCATAAAAACAACTTACATTTAAAAACACCTTTTGAATGCCTGGCAGCCCACCCTCATTAATTTGCAACTCTTTCCCATGTTTTATTATATATATGTAATCATATAAGGGGGGGGGGGTCCTCCTTCAAAAAGGCACCTTCAATTAACTTCCATCCTTGAAATCTGGAGTAGAGGTCATTCAGAAAATATTTCCACACTCCCGATAATCATCTAAATTATATCGCCTATCACTGCCTTATAGATGAATGCATCAGAGCAGCCAGTCAGCTTGTCCTTTGTGTGTGTATGTGTTGACACAACACCACCTCTCTGCAGTTTTGGGCCTAGCGTGCAATATGTTTGTACCCACTGTATAGAACTTCATACAAGTTCCAGGCTTCATGCTACCTGTGTCAAATTATTTATGTCCATAACAGGCATCTCCCATCTTTACTAGGGGGTCATAATATGCAGATTAGGTGAATTTCCTGTCCTACTCTGTTTCACAAGCTGTCAAGTTTCATCACTCCATGAATTTCGTCTTTAAAAGAAATCACACTGAACCCAGTCCACAGCCTTAAAATTTTGTCCCCAGCCTTAAATTCTTACTCATGCCCATAACTAGCCTTCACTTGGAGGAGCAAGGTTGTAGCGCCACTAACACCTGTGTATACCTTGCCATCTTACTGGACTGGGTTTTTTTGCCCATTATCGACCAAGGTAATTATTGGGCTACAGAAACGGCACATCATCACAGAAGTGTTGAAAAGTGCAGACAGAGGGGGGCGGGGTGGTGGTTTGTGGTAAAGAGCAGTTAAGTACTGACCTCTGCTCCTCCTCCAGCTCCTCCTTGGTCATCATCATCTCCAGCTGGCTGGTCCTGAGTTTTCCCGGGACATCTCTCAGAATCGGATCCTCTTCCTCCACGTCGTCTGCCATGGCATCTGGAACGGAAGGGGGCCCACTGGTATTAGAAGGTCCGCGGGCAAGATTTATTATTGTACACTCCACGCAAAACGCATTAAAAACCCAAACCAGAGAGAGATCCAGGGTTGACCCCTCTTCCCATATCAATGGTGTGTTGGCTGGGAATACAGACAATTCCTTTTCCTGATTATTGCTCCAAAGGATGCATATAACCTTGTTTTCGCCGTCATTGTCAGTTCTCCAGGGAGAGGCATATTTGGCTGCTTCATTAAGTCAGGGGAGTGCAGTTAACTATGTTTGTAAAATAACGAGTTTTACATTTATTTAGCAACGTTAGCATACGTGTCCACCTTCAAAACGAAACAACGTTCCTAACACTTATTTTACCTACACGTAAGGAACAGACAGATAGATGACCGATAATCGGTATTCGCCAGCCGAGATAACTAGTTCCATTCCATTTCAACCTACATTTCCGTCCCTATCAGTGTAGTTGTACTCGTACTCTTCTCTGGTCGCACTCTTAGTCCCATCAGTGGACAAAATGCTTGTTTCAGAGGAGGAAATCTGCAACACGCGATTCTTTTACCCGGTACCTTGACTGCGAAGACCAAACGTATAGTGGCATGAACTTTGACTCTCCATTCACACCCAGGGTTGTGAAAAGAACAATCTATCTTGAGCAACTGAAAATTATTTCCAGGGGGATTTATTGTCTGCAGCAGAAGCCTCTGGGGTGAGGCTTTCGTTATGAATCGATTGAACCAGAGCTCACGCGGAGCCTCTAGAGATTTCTGAGCTTTAAAGAGAGTGCGGCATGTCCAGAAACAACAGAGGCAGTGGTACCTTTTCCCTTAAATGGGATTATAGTGCAGTAAAAAAAAAAAAAAAAAAATCTCTCAGCACAAAGCCCTTTGTTTCTCATTCTCAATCTAATTGTGTGGGGAAGTCCCGGGTCCCAACCCTAGCAACGCCAGGTCAACATCCCCAGCGAGAGTACACGGTGTGACAGATAAAACCAAGCGCTATCTTATGCTTAGAGGTAGTAATAAACGGAGAAAAGGAGGAAGCGATTCACGCTCAGTTTTTGACCCGATAGCTACGGCACTGACATTATGAAAAACGCTGTGTCGGAAACCAGCATAGCCACCTAGCCGATATAAATTTCCCACTGAAAATGCCCAATTAGCTTAGCTAAAGGGTCGCTGCGAAATATCAGTGCGGATACATGACAATGGGGAAAGTGAGCCTTGCCCCGTTTGTCGCACGATGCACCCACCAGTATGCTCCTCCTCCACCGGGCTGGATTCTGTCACCTTCACCACAGGTGTGCGTGCGGGAGCCCGCTGTTCAGGAACAGGGCCTGGCTTCCTCTCAGAACAAGGCTCTGGACCGGCCTTCTCCTGTGCAAGGGCAGCCGTTTCGCCAATGGGCTCAGGGGGGGAAGTTTCTTGCGTGGTCTCGAGTCCTGGGACGATCAGCTTCACGAGGGCGGGTGCTGGTGCCGGGCCCTGTTAAGAGAAGAGGAAGGGGAGGAAGAGGAATTGTTCCCGGTTTTCCAGCGAGACTCCTATTTGGACCTAGCACAGGTTTACAAATTTAGTGATAGCAAGGCCGCTTCACAGTTCCAATCCCTTCCCAATTTGAGGGGGAACACCTTTTTGTCTGGGCTTGACACACACATACACATACACAGGCACTGGTTTTAATACAGGTTTCCTCTTTCCACATAAATTATTTAACTGCAAACTTCCCTTTTACTCAAAAAATTTCAAAAGCAGAATAATATATATACGTTCAACAGGACAAATAACCATGGTAATAATTTGCTGGCTCAATGGATTGCAAAGGCCGTCGCCTTCCTTTGGATGAGCAGGGGGAAAAAAAAGTTTGTCTTAAAAATCAGCCAGCGTGAATTAAATGGCTCACAAAGAGGATAATGTTGTCACAACAGCTACCAGACTCCCATTGAACAGAATTTTGGCTCCAAAACAAGATACTCCATCAGCAACCCCCCTCCCCCGAAGAAAAAAAAAAAACATACGCTGATAGCCAATCAGCCAAGCACAGGAGCGGGGTGCTGAGATAAGGAATAAACGCAGCCACCAAAACATCTCCGTGCATTCACGGCAGTGATCTTTCGGTTGGTCCCCGACAAAGCAGTGGGACTGTATTGGCTACCGAGGGTCTATCGTGGTCACTTTCTGACTCATTTTACTCGGTAGATGTTCACACGTGTGGGTCGGGTTTCTGATAAGGTCAGTGGAAGTAAAAAAAACAAAAAAACAACCCAAATCCCCTTGAACTGAAATTGCCTTCACAAACTACAGGATTTCAATCAATTTATTTATTGCACTTACATTATTCTAAAGACGATACAACCCTAAACAATTCCACTTTGAAGACCATTGCATTTAAACCAAATTAAGTATAACCGGCAAGATGCAACACAGTCATGGTTACAAAACCATCAGAACTGACTTGAACTATAAAACTTTTCATGACTCAGGGGTAGTCATTTGATTATCTTTCCGGCGATAAGAGGGGTCGATTCAGCTGACCTTCCCTCAAGCTACTTCACCTAGCCACATTCACTCTCCACTCACTGTGGCAGATGAAAGAGGAAGCTACACACCTTGTGGGCGCCCGGGCCGTAAACCTGCCAAACCAGTGAGCTGACCTGAAACACAGCACGCAGTGGCCGCATCGCACGATAAACAGCCTCGCTTCTCTGGGTGCTTTGGCAAAACACGTGCACGCACGCACGCACGCACGCACGCACGCACGCACGCACGCACGCACGCACGCACGCACGCACGTGTGGTACAAACACGTGTGGTAAACCCTCTTGCTCTGTGGACACCGGCTGTGGCCAAACAAAGCCACCGAGCCTGTAAAGGCCCGCTTCACACACCGCCAGCTGTGGCCATGCAAACAGTGCAAGCTCACACAAAAACACACAAGCACACTGTAAACTCCTGCATTTCTGGACAAACTATCAGCCGATTTGGCATACACTCTTGCCAAGCGCCCCCCGCGGCTGTTGAATCATGAAATGTCCCTCCCTTTTCTCAGGCCAATTACGGGCGCCATGAGCGTCCCACGGGGGACGTCTTCCCGAACTGAGACAGCAGTCTGCCAGAGACGCGTAGGGCCTAAGAGTCCAGCACGACGGAACACACCAGGGGGGAATCGACCAAAAACCTGGTCACTTAGTCCATGATCCATGACCACAGGAAAATACGCTTTTTAAAGGGTCATTAACCTGGTGCAATTCAGAATTATTATTATTATTATTATTATTATTATTATTATTATTACTATTATATTCTTTTAAATGTAAAATATCGCAGGGCATGATACCACTGTGTACCATTTGTAGCTAGTCATACAAGAACCGTTTTCTTTGCATCGTGGTTTTTTTTCTGAAGACAACGAACAGAATCTGGAGACGTTCAATCCCCTTGTGCCCACCCCCTCAGCTAAGCACTTACTAGGCCTGGTCGATAGTGAGCGTGGCAGCTCCACACAGAGTTCCAATTCGGAACGTGGCACCTGGAATGTTGCTTTACCGTTCTCATCTGAAACAGGGAAACTCTTGCTTTGTCTGCCTCTCTCTCTCCCTCCTGCCAACGAATAGCTTTCCATTATAAAATGACATCTGGACTGCGCTCTATGGCCGAGGCATAGTCCATTATTATTCAGTTCAGCAACCTCTCGTGTACAGGGTGACACGCAAAGCATATAGTTTAACAGTTCACCCATTTATACAGCGCCAGTTCCAGATGAGGCACCCTACTTGTGGTCACAAAAGGTTATTTTCCCTGGGAATTGAAACCTTTTTGTCACACGCCCAGAGTATAGCCAAATATGACCACGAAATGGTTCTGCAACTGAAAATTGGTTGTTTTTAAAAGAATAAATAAATAAATAAAAAACTGAAAAAATGCAGAAAACGGGAAAACCAAATCATAGATTATGCTAAAACAGGAGATCAAACGGTTAATCCTAACGGTTAACTGCACTTAATTGTTTTAATAGGTCGGAATTTGGACAGGTGTGGACAGGCTCAGACACTACATGGAAAGGTAACTCAGATCTGCTGGTGAACTGGACTGGCCCTGCCCTGGCTTAACGGCACCGTTGGTACTAATCTATAGCCGCTTTCACACCACAGGGTTTTCCGACCCTCTCCTAAAAAGATCTCCGGGCCACTCAGAATTAAAACAGTGGCCCTGGGCATCTGAGGGGCGTGGGTGATCTCCAACAGTGGTGCCAGTCTGAGCCCCGGGAGGCGGGGGCATTATTAAAAAAAAAAAAAGAGCCGAGCAAAGAGCCAAGGGGAAATTCCAAGAGTGCAAGGTCAGGGCCAGCATACCAATCAGTGAACGGCATGGCAGATTCCATTACAGGCTGCTGCTGCTGAAGCCTGAAACTAAGAGACCAGGAATGCGCCGATGCCACGGATGTCCTCCAGCTCCAGTCTGTACACACTACGCCTCCAGGAACCTAATTTGGCCATAATGGATCTCATCTCCTCTCATGGTAAAGTTGTATCAAAACACAGAGGAAACAAAAATGCACTCTTCCTCTACATCCTCTACGCAAACGTTTCTGCTCAATAACCGACAGCTAATGGAGACGCTTCTAATTCATTTATAATACACCTTTAGGACGTGTGTGTGTGTGTGTGTGTGTGTGTGTGTGTGCGTGCGTAGTCATATGTGGGCATAAAGCGATGTAATCAATGTTCATGATTCAACTGAAGCAGGAAACGCCAGCTCAACTCTTTCTCAAAGACCATTCCCCCTGGCAAACACTCTGCAGCACACATCAGCCAGTCAATCTGCACACACCCTACGAGGCTGAGGGCAGAGCGGGACACACAAAAGCATCACACCCATCAGTAAGTGAGGACAGGCGTGTCCCTGGCACATTACAGATGCTGGAAAGAGCTCCTGCTCCGAGCAGGGCTGCTTCACACAAGGCTGGGGGATGTCAAACAGAGAAGAGCCAGACAGTCAGTAAGATTCCAGCCAGTGAGCTTTGGCCTCTACAACTTCCAGACACACACACACAACATTTTTATGGGTTTATGGAGAATATAGCTCCAGGCATAACATAGAGGTTCGGCACAAACGACCCAGAAAACCGGGGAGCGGCGATTGTGTTCATTTGCCTTTACTAAAGACTCGTAACAATTTACGGTTCAGTGTTCAGCTTTGCTATATAGGCATTCAACGGCAGAGATTCAACATAACTTTTAAGATGTCTCCCTAATGCAATAATGTGACTCAAACTCTGGCCCATGGTGTAACTACCAAGTGAGGATATGGTATTATTATACCCACCTGGATTGGATATTAAAGAAAACATGGAAACATTTAAAATACAAATAGAAAAGACTTCAGGATGTTGCAATTGAATGAAAGTGCATAGCAACCGCAGGCATGGATATACATATATTGATACTTGTATATCTATATCTGGCTGTATGTGAACGTCAAATAAACAATCCTGTGTGCTGTTTGAAACATAAAAATAGGTCATTTCATGTGGTTGACTGTCTTTTAATACGTTTTCTTTAAATATTTACCACAAGTTTAATAGAATTTTCTTTTGAACAAACATTAATACAGATGTTCCTGGCAGACACTAACCATTACCCAAACAGTTTCCCAGACTTAGCACGCTATTGTGACCGGCTTTTAAACAATTTCTCAAAAAATTAAAGCTAATATTACAATTTTACATGGCCTTGAACTTGACTTTCACCCCGACAGGAACAAAGGATGCAGGTTTACTGTAAACCTGTGTAATCCTTTGGCATCTCCAGTTATCATGTCATTTATATCTTATTATCCTTGGCGTTGGTCAATATGTACAAACCGAATGAAAAGCGAATTTGCCGAAAGTCTTAGTAGTAATTTGGTTATAGTTTGTGTTTCTTCGAACAGCACACTGTTCGTATAAAGGTAATTTAGTTTGTGTCATTTATCACTGACAGAAACTTAGAGTCCAAGTTCTATCTGTATTCTGAAAGGTTCTCATTCGCATAGGACGCATTTTATTTAGTTTAGTTTTTTTTTCTGTATATTGTAATCGATTTAATCGATATTTGAATCGATAAAACCATTTCCGACCAGAATAGACTTAGTATACGGATCAAATAGAAAATCAGTTTGAAAAATTATAACTTTTTTTGTCCTTACCTCGACGTCCACTTTCTCAATCACTTGACATGTTGGAGTGCTCGTCGTCACAGATTCTGTCGCAGTTTGTTTCTCGGCGACTCCTATCTCCTCTACTATAGCGGCCACTGGCATTGACCCAGGTTTTTTCTCGACACGATCTCCTCTTTTTCCTTTATTTTCCTTGGCGATGTTAGCCTCGTGTGTCCTTCCCTCGCCCTCCTTCTGTTGCACCGCAGCGAATTCCTTTACCTCATCTACCTCATGATCCAGGTCTTTGTTTTGTCTTTCTCCTGCCCCATCATTCACGCTCTCAGCGTTTTCCGCTTTCTTACCGAAAATAGTATTTGCTAAAATAACCGCAAGAACCGTGAATAAAATTGCAGGCAGAGCAAATGAGATATCTAAGCCTATATCCATACTTTCACTACTGTTTTAACGTTCAGTGGAGCTTTTTGAATTATTTCCAATTTAGATTTTCTCTAGATTTATGTTATCGCGATTTAAATGTTGTAATATGTAATCAGAATTGTTACACGCATATAAATGTCCCTTCTCGTCTTTGTTGCATGCGGGTAATTAAGGCAGCCCTGTCCTCTCCGCCGAGCATCTTATGAGTAGCTACCCCAGACGAACCTGCGTGTTTAAGAGCTGAAATATGCTTCAAAACATAGCGTCATTTCCTACGAACGTGCCCATCGAGCAAAGGCCGTTCTTTTTAAAGGGACATTTTACTATGCAGTACACCACCACCCCGTTTCTGCGAGAAACAATATAAGGCAATTTAAACAAACATCTTCATACAGTCTTAATTACGACGCAAACTTCATACATGTTTGCCTGATCTTATATTTACACAATAACGAAGATGTTTCAATAATATTTTTTTATATTTCTGCTAATAGAATTAGTTTTTCTTGTAATTAGCATATTAAATCCTCATCACTGCCTATGAGCAAATAATTGCAAATACAGAAATGTTCATTCATTCCCACCCGTACCGGTTTTTTTCTGGTTACGTAATATTGTGTATTTTAAATCACGTCGAACTCAGGTGGCTCTAAGAGGCGCAGTGCGAAGTAATCTGAGACTATGGATTAGTTGTAATAGTAACACAACAGTTGAAGTATACGGATTTGATTTCCTCTTATCCAAACAGAAAACTAAAAGAAGATCGACAGGAGACGCGTCCCGTCCTCCAAAAATTAGAAACATGCACAATAGAGTGCACTAAACGACCTATTTTTTCCGCTTTACGACATCGTTACACTGTATTAACCCGGATTGAAACAAAATGTATAACTGCGAAAAAACTTAACTCGAGCTTTGACAATACAGAGCAAAAGACATGACAGGAAGCAAGACTTGGTTTCCCACGTGGTAAAATAAATAAATAAAGTAATAACAATATGGATATTCAATCTTATTTCACATCAAGCATAAAGCCCAATGCCATAATATAGATAGTCTCCTTGGTAACAAGGATACTTCCTCTTTCCATTTCCAGTTTGAAAGTGACACTTGTTCACAGGAAATCATTTATGTTAATAATAATTATTATTTAATAAAAACTATGTATAGACCTACACAATTAGCCAGTTATTTCAAATAAGGTTCTGAGACGGCCATCGTAACACAAATTAATTTTATTCAATACATTTTCATGAACAAAGGTTTGTGATTCAAAGCAATTTAACAAACACATTTTTAATCACAATATCCGTTGAATACTAAAGGGTGTTCTTCGGGGGACAAAGTCATTAAAATACGTTCAATTTGTAATTTTGCTGTCTTCATCAGAAATTTCCAACTTTTAACACACAACATCCTTCTATGCCAAGTGTTAACCCAACCGTCCTTAAATTTAAAAACCTGATGGCATGGCTTGGCTGACAGCAGCCCTCTATTGTCCAGACCAGAATGTTAACCGTTAACATAAAACAAAGCCCATAATCGATTTAAAAAAAAATTGTAAAAGCATTTTTACAGTTACTCAAGTCTACCTCAGAATAATTTTTTTTTGTGGAGGTTTGCCTGAAATCTTGGGATGTAACACGATAAAGACTCAATATGGTAATTTTCACCGTTCAAATACGGCACTGCCACTGGCTCACAGTCACTCTGTGAGCACTTTAGCCACTTCAAAAGATGACATAACTGCAATAACAGAAAATTAACCGTATCAACAGGCAGAGGCATTATGTTCATTTCAGCTTCCTCAAGAATCTGTATGACTATGCTTATATATATCAAATGTACACACACTCACACAAAATGTTAAATTAAATGATACATAGTTCAGATTCTACACAAAGAAAAAGTCCTCGCAATCATACGCTGGCCTATATAAAACCTCAAAATCAGCAGCTTTAAGTCAACTCTCACCTAAACTTTTCCATCTTAACCCATTTCTATTACCTAAAATATTTCTGAAGCGCTTCAAACCATCAAGGATGGTTTCAACGGTTATTCTTAATCGGTTTCCGCACGGCAGTGCAAGTAAAGCCTAAACCCTCACATGGTTTTTCAACCAAATTACGTCATTATAAAACAATTGCACAATCGGGGAAATTGCAGCCCGTCTCCAACAGATGACCCTCCAGCTCAAACGAATGGCACTTTAGAGAGGACCCTCCAGCCCCCTTTGGGGACTTTACTCAGCCCACTTTGTCTGCATATCCAGGTATCAGCGAGGCAAAAGATTACTCTTTTGTACTGTCCACAGCTTTGTAAAAGCCATTAGTTTTACCTCATGTTATATCACCAGTTCGGCAAGCAAGGCGTTTTATAAGGGCACATTAGCACATAAAAGTTAGGGGACAGCATGTAATTTTTAAAAAAAGTGTGTGTGTGTGATATATATATATATATATATATCACACACACACACAAAAAATAGTATAATTGTCTAGTGGTTGCTCAGCACAACAATGTCTGTAGTCCTGAGGTGCAGTCATGTTTTTTCATAGGAGGAGGAGTTCCGTTGGAAAAGGAAAAGCTCTCTGTGCGAGGAGGAGAAACCCCTTTTTGGACGTCACCGAGAGGAGCTGCGTTCTTTGCTCACACAGTCGTCCTGCGTGGTGCTGTCGCCGTTTCCCATCATGCTGCAGGTCCTCCGCTTCTTCCTGCGATGTGACATGGTTTCGCCCTCAGAGCCCGACTCGCCCTGCAGGAGGAGGCACAAGAACCCGGCGCGTCAATAAAGGCCCCACACACTCACTGCTCACGCGCACCTCAACCGACATCGCTGATAACCAGTCCTAATCTGCACGCACGCAGACAACCCATCCCCAAGTCTACATGATGATAATTACAGCCAGAGATCAAACACTTCTTATGTGGCTGTTTTACACACCACTTTCAGTCAGGTCGCTATAAGAGGGCAAGGGAAAAACTTCCCAAGATGTGTACGCGAGTGATACCAAAGGGCAGGTTCAAACCAGGTTAAACTTCGCCATGAGTGCAGTTCAGGAGATCCCCAACCCCGACAGACTTGCCTGCCTCTCCCGCCAACAGTGAGGAGAGGCCCTGATTAATTTCCAGGTGCTTTTTTAACATCTTCCAATTTGCTTTTAAATCTAAATTGCTACATAAGGGATAAACAGAGGATGAGAAAAGTCAGATGACAACACCATTGTGTAAAATTATAGAATTTTCCAATGCTGAGTGTTCACCCATATGGAAGAAGGGCCTATGGAGTCCTGGAGACATTTCCAGCAAGACACATAGTGGGAGAGCCCTCACCTCAGAATCTGAATCGGAGGAGCTGGAGGAGGACGAGGAGGAGGAATCGCTGGAGCTGTCGGAGGCGATGCCTGTTGATTCCTGCAGGTCGACAGCGTCTGCCAGTGCTGCCAGCTCCGGCCGCTCCTGCTTCAGGACCCTGTTTTAAATCCACATATCAGCCAGATGAAAACTCACTGCCCATGTTTAAAATGCCTTTCCACAGCTACAGTTTATACACAACCATGTCATTTGGAGCACTGTAACAATATTTTCTCTCTGCACACTTGTCCTAGAAACATTCAAAATACTAGGAAAATACTTAAAACAAACCTTGAAATTTGAATTTGTCAAACAATTCAGTGAAAATCAGTTCAGAAAAAATGCTTTCAGTCACTCATTCTTCTAGACTGCAATCCTTATTCAGCGTGAATTGGCGGTGATATTCAGTTAAGGCCCACCCTTACCGGTACCACTTCCTGGACAGCTTCGGACGGCCACGCACAGTCTTGTGCCATACGATGGGGAAGTTGGTGGTGCTGGCAAAGTTCTGCGTTATAGCAATAGTTGTGTCCAGGTTTAAGACAACGTGCCACCAGCCACCTGAGTCAGAGCAACCCAAGAAGACGCGGTTTTACAAATGATACACAGAAGAGGACCACACATCCTCAAAGGGCAAGAGTTCTAGTGTTATAACGAGCATGCAACGTCTACCTGTTTTTTTTGACAACGTCAAATAACTACGGAGATCCATCTCCTCTTCATCTTGATGAAATCTACCTCTCACCGTGTTGGAAGCCTTTTCATTAACTATTCTACAGCATTTATAATCATGACCTTTCCATAGCTCAATTTTAACAACACCCAGTGTGCGAACTGTTCCAGGTCTGGCTGACCTGGAACGAAGACGGTCTCCCCTGGCCTCTGCAGGATCTCCAGGGGCCTGAAGTCGGCAGGCCAAGTGGGCTGCTGCGTGCGGGGATAGATCACATTGAACCAGGTGATAGCCTCGTCCTGCTGGTTGCCCCCGTCGTCCCGTGTGACTTTGATGAGCTCACGTGGAGTGTGAGTTGGGAACAGGCACCAGCGCTTATGACCCTGCACCAGGGCGTTCCAAGCGCTGGTGCCAAGGGGGTCAATGTGGATTCCTGTTCCAGACCGGGAAGGTCCCATTACAAACCATCTGCAAGGAAATGGGACATTGGCTGCTGAAGGAAAGGATAAAAACAAGCTGCACTGAAAAGGTCCAGTTTAATATTCATGTTAACCTCAATCCAGCAGAAAGATCCCCACTTCAGCACAACTGAAATTAATTTAGAACCTGGTCCGTTACCTGTAAGGTGGTCTGCGTTTCTCTCCAGCAAACTGGAAGAGGTCATCACGAAAGAAGACTGGCACCTGGTAGTCCTCAAGCAGCTTTCTGCGCTTGGCATGCTCGCCATAGCTGCTATCGAAGATGTAAAGGGGGCTGTCGTCACGTGTCGACTCCAAGTACTCCACATAGTACTTCATCTTCATCTTCACGGAGTAGCCGTCGTTGTCCTCGCCGCACTTGAACTTCTGGTTGCGGTACTTTCGCTTTAAACGCTCCACGGTCCACTTTTCACGCGCGGGCCAGGTGCTCTGGCAGTTGAGCAGCACCACGGGCTTATACGGCTTTTCAAAGCGCAGAATGAACTCCTCTGGGCTTATCTGCAAGGAGTCCACACGCTCCACGTTGTCCTGGTAATATACAGACATGTAATGATGAAAGGAGACGGCTAATAACATAGAACAGGGAATCCTGGGAGCTAATGCAGATGTACACATAGTACTGAGCCGCAGGTGTAACACAATCAGATTTTCGGCCCATTCAAAGATTTTCGTTTTAAAATGACAGGATCATTAGTTTGGGTATGATATATCACAGTATTTCCGAAAACTTTTGAACCTGTCGTGTCTGATCGTTACTGGCTGGTAAATGGGTAGTATACCCGTTAACACATAGTATTTAACATTTACCTGAAATCAGATTAACACTATACCTGTATTCCAAGATAACCTGCGTGTCCAATTATTGAGTTCGTATATACATTTACTACAAGAGGGCGCTGTCAAAGGAGCTACTTGCCGTTGCCAAGCCTTATTGGATACAGCCGTAGCGAGTAGCTAGTTCCACGTGAAGATCTACACTGTCATGATACAGGACGTGTTTGTACAAATGTTACCTTCACTGTTCGATGTGACAAATCGAAATTCTCGCAGTAATCATGTTTTGTCCAGTCTGTCGAATCCTTCAGTTCTGGCCTCGCACTCCGTTTCGCCTCTTTAATTCGTTTTTTACTTTTATGGTTCATCGTTTTGGTTCCACCAAAGTACAGATAACGTGGCTAGCCCACTAACTTTACGTGTTATGCTACCGAGCTTGAAGTGACGCAGAGTAAATTACAGTTGACGTTCACTTATCGCTAACCGCTAACGTTATGCACAATAACTTGCCTGAGCGCAAGATAGCTTATATTAGTGTAAGTTTGTGGTGTTCAGCGAGCACAAGCACAAACACTTAATATCTAAGATGGCTACTTAATGTTAGCTTTTAATTATGTGAAAGACGGTAGCTAATTCAATTTCTAGAAGATTCACGCGGCAGCCTCCCAGTGTCACAGTGCAACCAAACGACCTCAGACAGGCGAGAGAGCAAAGACAGCTCGCTGATTCGCCAATTTCTTTACATACGTTTGCATACCAGTGGGTTCATTGGACGACATGCATAAGTTTATACTGCACTGGCTTAACTCAAGGTTGGTTGTGGCGGGTAGTGTTACTTAAGATTCAAAGTCCGTCCGTTCCTTATGTATAGTTGTACAGTCGGAAGGTTTTAGCATGATTAACGACCGCAATTTTGCTTCATATTAATGTTACAAAACAAGTGCATTATAATTGAGGTTTTTTAACGTCACTGTACAATTTTTTAAAAATCGTCCGTCCAATTATTTTTGTGGACTTGCATCGACACAAATTTGAAAACAGAAGCGGAAGGAAACCACTTCGTAACCGTTTTATTAACTTACCTAAACTTTGAGGCGAATCTTATAAAAAAAAAACCGGAACACATTTATCTTAGCTAGAAGTTACGTTGCATATATAAAAAGCCAGAAATCTAACTTTGCAAAACGGTTACTGTAAATAGAACATTTTGTTACCCCGTACATTTTAGGGCATATGATTCCATTCGGTCTTAATCACCGACTCTAAGCCACCCGTTTTTGTCATCGTGACAGCAAGTGGTCTTATTTTGCGCCTGCACAAACCTACCGCACCGTTAACATGATTGTAACATAGTGCCAAGTTAAATGACGCAAGATGGAGTACCTACTCATCTCCAAGCTGTTCTGCGAATCTTACACTCGACTACTTTACTTCGGTAGTTTATGGCCAGACACTGGAATCGTGAGGTTAAGAACTGGACTGAAAAACCGGCCATAGTTGACAAATTTGCTTCTGATGTCAGTTCTCCACCTTGGTTTTTCCTAAAAACCCAAACCATCTTCCCTAAGTATTTTACGTCGCAGGAAGGGCTTCACACAGTATTCTGCTGTATGGATAAAAGCTTGCGTTATTAGTTTGCAGTTTGTGTAGGAAATTTATAATACAAATCAGAATTTCCAAAGTTGCATTAGCTTCTGAAATGGACAATATCAAAAAGGATTTGCCTAACAGTCAATGATTACAATACGATTAAAGCATTACACGAAAAGTTTATTAGCATTCACATAAGCCAATACAAGTACAGAATTTTAAAGAGAACGTTTAAGGAATGTACCAAGCGAGTTGTAGAATTTGGTTACAATGTCTTCCATACAATTGAAATTAAACTGGGGTTGCTGGAAGGTTGATTTAAAAAAAAAACTTGCAAGATGTGCTTACTGTACTACACATTCCAGTTTATTATGGGAGGGGGGGAACAAAACACATTTCTATGGTCTTCAGAAAATGCAGGACTGACATTCTACCCAAAGGATAAATCTGCAGCAGCCATTTTAAGACATCGGCACACCCAAGGCATGGCAACAGGGGAGCAACCAGGAGAAAACTGGAAACAGCCAAGCACTCTGCACTGCAACACGCCACCTTTAACAGCTAACCAGCAATACTCAACTGCTACAAACTGCGCCTAGTGCACAAAAAATACACAAGAGAGAAGATTAGAATCACAATAAAACGAAATTAGCACTTACAAATGAAGCAAGCAACCGAAATCAGTGCTGGGCTAATCAGTTAAAAAAAGATTGTTTCAAAGATTGATGCTATACAGTTTTGATGCCCTCCTAACATCCCTTCATTCCCAGTTGATGTTCACTGTTAAACCCAAAAAAATAATGGCAACATTTTGTTTGGATCAAATCGGCAAATTCCCAACATGTAAATGTACTTAAGGCTACAATTAAAAATCACTTTATAAAGCCAAATGGAGGAACTAGAAATCCCGAGTTATCAGCAGCATTCTGGGGAAATGTATGCCTATTTAATCAATAACTGACTACCCCAGACTGCCTGTGTATTTGCCAAGTACTGTACAAATGCATAAGAAACTTCCAGCACTGCATCATTGCTCATAGTTTAATATGAAGTTTTGCTTTACCTCAAGCCCATAATGTACCTGGTGTTCGTCCTATTGAATGAATTACAATGAATTTGAACAGGTGGCACAAAAATAGCCTTAAATTCTAAGAAACCGGGGAAACAAAAAAACAAAAACAAAAATCAAAAACATCGACCAAGTTACAATAATAACCTTGTTAGTCATAGCATGAGGGGTGTAGGGTCCTCGGTCTTTGAGGCCATTACTCGACGGGGCGTCTTCTTTGAAGCCTCAATCATCTGAAACATCTAGAAAAAGACAAAATAATATGAACACACAAGCAGTGCAAAAATAACTTCAGCATTAAGTAGTATGCCAACTAATTAGATTTTAAAAAGATGTATGACAAGTATACTTTCAAAGGGCAACAATTGTGGCAATCTAGACTGGTTTACCACCAAGTTTTAGGGCTACTGCATTGCAGTTTCAAATTTCAACTTACTGATACAGGTGAATCAGACCATTTTAGGGGGCGTTTTATCTCTTCCCTCATTGTTAGGAAACAAGTTCCTCAGGGATGTAAATTGTCTTGTACTTCAGCTAGACTGCTGACCGTTAAGACATGTAAAAAGTTACATAAAATAAAAAAACTAAAACAAGACGGTACAACAAAGCTGCCAGGAAGATCTTTTAGCATCTCTGACAAATAGGCAGACAAACCTTGGTTCTTTTCTGCTTAGTCTGTGCACCCATAGCCTGAGCACATGACCTGGGGGACAATGCAAGGCGTCTGTCCATTGTCCTGCAGACGTACCTCAACACCACCTCAACACTGACAGACCGACCTGCTCCATAGCCACCCCCAACAGCAGCAGGCAGCCCATGGCCGGATCACACACTAACTGCTCATACTGCCCCAAACTCCTTTTTTGCAAACAGGAAACGGCAGCTTGGAGGAGAGAATTCCACATTTTTGGTGAATATTTTAGACCCAAAATCATTCTTAAATACATGGAGTGAAATATCTTGCAGTATCTGACATTATATAAGTAAAATATCTCCAACTCTGCTGAAGTTATAACCTTGGCAAACAATATGTAAACACTAAACACCAAGACATTTAGATTTGAACCAACAGGTTTTTCTTATAAAATACTATGTAATAAAACAGCCTTCTCCAACCTTTTACCTTGGGGCAGGGCATCAAACGGGCCATTACACTTTTAAAAGCACACATTCAATTTCAAAAGAATTGAAACTGCAGATAATTTTTGCATTAGAATGAAGTTTGACATCCCTGTCCCAGGCCTACATGTTGTAATAAACTTGAGAAAACGGTGATCGTTTCCCCCCAACTTTGGTCAAAGCAAATAACCATGACGCAAAAGGTTGCAGAGAGCTACTCCGGGGCTTTACATCTTGTTTTAGAAGTATTACAATGATCCCGGCAGTCCCTACTCACACCATTCGAAAATAGTGGAATTTAAGCATGCTGGTGCTTATTCTCATCACACCCCTGAATCTCACTTCTTGGTAGAGCAGAACTCACCCCTCAACAATACGGTCAATGCCTATCCATTAGGGCGCCACTGCAGCTTCCTCCTCAGGTGACTTCGGTGGGCTTTTAGATCTTGATCTGGACTTGGATTCTCTGTTGGAGGGCGGTGTGCGACTCCTGGAGCGGGACTTAGACTTGGACTTGGATTTAGACTTAGACTTAGACTTGGATTTGGACCTGGAGCGGGACCTGGAAGCAGACTTGCTTCGATGGGGGGAGCGAGACTTCGAGTTCCTCCGCGGCGACCGGGACTTGGAGCTCCTCCGGGGCGAGCGAGACTTCGAATTTCTCCGCGGCGACCTGGACTTGGAGTTCCTCCGGGGCGAGCGGGACTTGGAGCTCCTCCTTGGCGTGCGGGATTTGGAAGTCCTCCTCGGCGTGCGGGATTTGGAGCGGGAGCGAGAGTACGATCGGGACCTTGATCGACTGTAGCGAGAACGACTGCGAGACCGGGAGCGGCTCCTGCTTCTGGAACGGCTGCGTCTCCGGCGACGGGGGCTGGGGGAGAAGCTAATGAGTAAATTTAGTGTGTTGAGTAATCTTCGCCATAAAATAATTGCAAAGACATTGTACATTTCTGCAATTTCAATCAAATCGAAAACTTCATACCAATTCACCATTGAACTTTCCAACTAGCGATTTACCAAGTACAATAGCGGGGTCACATTTCGCGCACAAGCTCAGTCAATGGCTAGCTAGCATGCATCCTGTAAAATAAAAAAATCCCCCTAACTTGAAATGTGAGCCAAGAAAATTCATATTTCAACGTGAAAACTACAATCGAGGTACTCTTACAGTTAACTGCAAGGCGAATTATTAGAAAGCAAAACCAAGGTACATAACCGTAGCGTGGGCCAAGTTATGCAAAGGCCCACTTTGGAGTTAACCAAGAAAGCGTGTCTTTGACCTAGCAAAGATCAGAGCTAGAGCATTAAGGCTCTGCTCTTACCTTCTACTTCGTCGGCCATAACCCCCGTACCTCCGGGGTGGTCCCCCACGACGACCATGGTGAGAGTCCGGAGGTCGTCCATAACGAGCCATCTGTACTCGCAGTTCGCGCCCATCAAGAACAGCTCCATCCATGGCGTCCATTGCGTCTTCTGCGTCGCGCTTATCGTGGAATCGCACAAAGGCGAATCCACGGCTCTCCTTCGTATACCTGTCCCGTGGGATGTAAACATCTCCAACACGACCATACTTCTCGAAAACACGACGTAAAGTCTCGGGCGATGTTCGATACGTTAGATTATCAACTTTAAGTGAAGTCATGCCCTCAACATCGGGCGGAGGCCTACCGTAACTCATTTTTTCTCGCAAGCGCGCTTAACAAGGAATAAGAATACACAGCTTAACACTGTAACCGCGTAGCAGTTTAAGGTGTATTAGTACTTCAAAACCACAATCAACTAAGCTGAATTAACCATAACAAGTAACAAAATTGTCTGAATAACTTCCTCAAAGAAGCGATACACATGCACCAAACTGCAGCGTGTAGAATCAAGAGACCTGATCCGGGTTACAACAGCCTCTCAAATCATTACAAAATGGCGGCTGCTGCGCAGTAGGGAAACTATTTATGCAGAAAAAAAAAAAAATTAACAAGCATATTTATACCAAGGCATATTTTTAGTTAAATGTTTTTGGTTTATAATACATTTTAATTCATACAAATTATCCTCATTTTAAATTTAAAAATAGATCAAGTTCGGAATAAATATTTTATTTTGGTAACACAAAGAATTCGAATATGATTGGCTGATACAAGTCACATTAAATATGTGGTCCAATGAAATTGGAAAGTGCAATGGTCGTAAACTGCAGCCAAATCGCGTTCAAGGGATTCGCGCTTACTAATTGCCGCCTGCATAAAAAAGGCAGTTTTAGGTTGAAGTCAGGTATTATGAGACGGTTTTTCGATTTTTTGTTAATCCCCGTCAAGAATAAAAGTCAAGCCCTGTGCTTATAACTATTTCGAAACATCTAAACACTGGACACACGAGGGATTTCATTACAGCCTTACATGAATCCATATTACCCTTGATTTCTTTTGGCAGTGTTTTTTTTAGCGACGTAACCATTGTCTGTAAAACCGTGTGCCATAGGCCTTTGGGTAGCTCTGATATGAGCCTGACTGCTCAGCGCATAAATAATATAATTCTTATATGTAATAAAGTATATCTTTCTTTGTCGAGGGCATTAGAAAAATCACAATATAATGAAAATAACTGGAATTAAGAAATATTGTTATTTCAGGAACTGCTATGTTTCTTGGAACTGCACCCAAGACTCGCTGCTTGCACTTGTGAATGTAGTTTCTGTGACAATAAAGATATTTGATTTGTTTAACTGATGTTATACTTTAAATGGTACCACATTTCTTCAATACAAGATATTTATTTGTGTTGTTATAATAGTAAAAATCAATATGAATATCCTAACGTGGCCAACTTGCATCAAATACTCAGTTAAAAAGACGAATAGCCGACTAATCCTACTAAATATATAATAACTATTATTGTAATTAGTATTATTATTTTTATAAAAATGTCTCTATCAAAGTCTTTAATTTAAAGTTTTTTTTTTAAGATTTTGACTGTTTAATGGACTTTCAATTACCTAACTGTCTCAAGTGTAATGAATGGTCTTTCCTGATTTAACATTTTGTGTTCGAGTACATCATGCATGGCAAATTTTTTAATTTAAATTTTAATTTTAAATTTAATTAAAATTTTTTAATGTACTCGAACATTTTGTGTTCGAGTACATCATGCATGGCAAATTTTTTAATTTAATTGGTACATTAATATATTTCTAATACTGAATTCAAACATATTCAGCCTGCTCTTATTCGTTCCTCAAACTGGCTTACAGTAAGAGCCAGTACATATCACACCAGCAAGATTATGACACACAGAGTGAACTACTGCGAATATTGCTAAGCAACCACAATTACCCTGAATCACAAAGAAGCATATTTGATGATTGACAGGGAGGTTTCCCAATGAGAGAGATCAGCGAGGTTGCGCCAATTGTTTAGACGTCAAAGATAGGGATGGTAAATGAGATTATTCAAACTACAAAAGTTTAGCAGCTAGAGAGCAAAGATGCCACAGATGTCGGGAAGGACTGCAGTATAGCCTTGTTAACCGCTTATTAATTTTCAGAAGCAATCTGATAATATAACTGAATTGTTACATATTTATACTTATGTCTGGGGCATGGTTTGATTAATGAAATTATCATGACTGAATTTATCCTACAGTTGAGGGAAAACATTTTTACAAGTGTAACGGAGTATGTCTTGTAGAATATTACACGGTTTATTTGATTTCTGTTTTATGCAAGCGAAGCTGTTGTGTACGCTTGATAGAAACATAACTAAATTGAATGAAGTGCGAATTAAAAAAAAATATTTTTCACATTCAACTTAATTGTTTTCAGTAAGAGACCGTGCATTGTCATGTCAGTTGCAATTAGTTTATTCGACTTACTGAATCTTTCAATCGGTACCCCAGAAGTAGGGGCGGTGAACTTCAATGCGCTGCATACCCTCCTCCATGCGATACTGGACCATCTTAAAATCCAAGATGTCACTGCGGAGTGGAGAGGCGAATACGAGGACCAAGAAAGACATGGTCCGGCTGAGGTGCAGCCTTATCCACGGGGAAAGTCCAGCCCGTACCACCAAATGGAGGATAAACTTCGGCAAATAGAAAGCCAGATGGCCGCATTGGAGAAGCTGCCTAGCGGGCCAGACCTTCTAGCTCGCGGTACCTGCGGCACCTCGCCGGTCAGCGACATGTGGCAACAGATGCAGCTCCGTCGCAAAGTCGAAGCAAACGAGGATGGCGTGACTAAGGTAAAGGCACCGATACGTTGTTGTCACTGACATTAGCAAACAGGTTTACTCGACAAAACAAATGCATTTAAATATTGGCTTGAAATCAGTTTTAAAATAATATTTAAAATATAAATCGTCTTAAATGATCAGCTCAGCGAGTTACCAAACCAATCAACTTTATCTCACAATCCACCGAGCTCGTTAAATTCTACGCAACCAAGATTTTAATCAAGATTGTTTTCTGACGAACTATTGTATTTATTTCTCTAATCATTTAGTGACACCATTGTATTTAATTCTCATTGGAACTATCACCGTTTATTTAAGTTTGAAGTGTTCAACCGAACGCATCTGCTCCGTGAGTTCCACCCTTAAATTGAGCCAACGTGTCATACATCATGCGCTGTTTATATTTGAGCGCGCAAGTCCAGTTGGGTTACATTCCTGTGTGTATTGGCACGTTGTAGTATAGTAAAGATAAACCGGTCGATATTGGCAGCTATTATCGCCTTTATGCTTGAGACTATGGGTTCGAATCTAGCGTTGACCAGAAGTTATGGCACGCTGTTATAACATTTTAATAAGCCGAATGTGATGTTCACAATACTTTATTTGATATCTACTTTATCGAAGTTGATGTAATGCTTTATAAAATCCATATACACAGTGATATACATTGATATCTACCTTATTCCTATGTTGTTGTTTTTTGTGTGCCGATGAGACAGAAATATTAGATTATGTTTACGTTTTTATTTTACAAGGAAGAAATTGATTTTATGCAGCAAGTCTATGTTTGAATGGTCATAATTTTCAAATATGCTATGATCTATTTGTACTTGGATAGACCGTATTGTGCACATAATGATGTTGGTAAGAGAATATGGCCGAAAAAAGTACAGTAAGAATGTTTTTCAAAACACGCAAGTACGCATACCATATTATATACTGAGCACGTGTAACTGGAGATTATTAATATGTTTGAAAATGTAGAAATAAGCCAAATCACACTGACTAGCTAGAGCCTATTATTATGTTTACTAGTCACTCCAAGGATTTAAATTTTAAAAGGTTTTGCCGAATTTAGAGCCTCTTATTATTATTGGCAGTAAAGCTTGGAGCGACCTCTCATGGTCAAATTAAAGAAAACGACCAGCTCAACATGAAATGGCAGGCTCTGTTGTCGTGCGGAACAAACTATTTTGCATATAAAACACAGGAATTATTTGTCATGTCATGACCCAGTGCACGGGTCATGTGATTCTCCGGTGTCTAACCCTTTCAGGCCGTGGCACATTCAGACCCGCCCACTCTGTTGTCACTGTGTTTGTAGTTAAATCACTCAGCGCACAAAGGCAACCCCCAACAACAATATCTCCCGCTCCAGACATGTGCCCTGGATGTTACTCTACACAGGGAAATAAATCCTCTGAAACTGTTATTTCTTGCCCATAAAATAGTTACTGCCCTTTTTATTGCATCAGGTGTGGGACTCTTAAACAAAGTCAAGATATAGTTTTTTATTTATCTGTAAAATTTTTGTACAGTTGAAAAACATTTTACATTTGATTATGATTAAATAGTCATATGAATACCTATCTAAAGACTTTTTGTAAAATGTTTTAAAAATAGAACTACAATATCGAGGCAGATCTATGATTGATTACAATAAAAAAAACTGTACAAATCTGTATAAAAAATAGTAGTTGTTATAATAATAGTTGTTATTGTTTTGATAAAATATACAATTGCTAAAAATGTGCTTTAAAAGTAAAGGCATTTGGCTGTTCATGCATTCTAAACAAGCCAGTGATGAAAATAGAATCATAGAATATTTGGAAATTATGAGCATGCTGTGGTCGCTGTAATGTGTGCAGTGAACTGTATTGCAAACATGCCCGTAATATCTTTTAAATCCTCATCAACACCTTCCTATAGCGATTTGAATCACACTTTCATAAGCGCCTTCTGTAGCGCTTATTAATTAGCGTGGCCTGCAGGGGGTCCCTCAGGCCAGTATCGATGACCCAATGACAGAAGATAGGACAATGGCTGCTGCAGATGGAATAATGCCTGGCGTGTTCTCAGATGACTCTTTTCAACCTCTCTTCAAATTTCCCCATTAACACAGATAGTCAATATCCCTAGGCTCTGCTGCCAAGGAGCAGGAGTAGTTCTGAATTATATACAAACATGCCATTGGAGTAAAAACACGACGTTCTAGTGCGGTCGGAAACATCCCAGTGAAACGTACAGCTAAGTGGACAAGCTCACCGAGAGCAGTTAGGCTGATGAACATCAGATCTTCCAAGAAACAATGAAAAAGTTTTAATTACTGGTGCAAGGCCAGACCCACCCCCCTGCAATGTCACCGCCTCACTCCCCCGGTGAGCTCTAATTATTGCTCCCAGTGCTGGCTGTCCCTGTCATTAAGAAGACTGGGTATCAGGTGATGTAAAAGTCAGAGGGGAACAGGGGCCCCTTTCAGTGCCTTCCTTAATAATTGATGTACCGGTTGGGGACCCAGTTGGTCGCCGGTGTTAAAAAGCTTCTCTGGCCGACCCAGCTTGACCCATCCTAGTTAGAGGAGAAGTACGCGAACGCTCTCAACTCTGCTCTCCCCACTCTTCCTGTCAGGTTTAAGTGGTGTTTTAAATTTCTACTTCTTCGGAGTCTTGTGTAGCAAACCTCACTAATCTCACACTACTACCTGGGCAATGTGCAGGTGATGCCTCTCCATCGATAAACCGACGAAAAACAGTCTACAGAACTTTTTCAGTATGGTTCGTGGACCAGAAGAGGTTAATCAGTGATGCGTGCTCTCTTCACTCTAGAAGACGCTTTTGTGCATAAACAGTCAATCCAGATATAATTTCTGGGTTTAGGTCCCATGCACTGTGTGTATCCTTTTTCCCTCCCGTAGCGATTTATTACAGTGGTTGTCAGGGTAGGAATGTCCTGCTATGAGCATTTGAGTCCCATATTGCTGGCGACCGGTTTTTGAAATGACGGTGGGGGAGTTACAAGGGATTCGTGTTCATTCTGTCGGTGAATGCCCATCACCTGAATCAGTCCTACTTAACGGCTGACTGCTCATTATAGGATAATAGTTAAAAGATTTCCAGGTAGTGGAATCAGTCAGCCTTACCTGACTCCCAGACAGTTTTCTCATTATGTGACGAATGTGACTCGCCAAATCCAGCCACCAATTTTGTTCGATGTGTTTTGCACTCTGGATTTTGTTATGATTGAAACGAAGCTCCGAGCAACGGACGAGCCGCGGTGTGCCATGGTTACAATCGTGGTTGGTTCCCTGTGGAGACAAAAGAGGCTCATTGACGACATTGTTTCTGACTGAAGTGGGACACATTCAATTATCCGGTTATGAGGGGATGGCAGACTCAATAACGCAGGAGCTCTTGGTTGAATTCCGTCCTCTTACAATGCGGAATATATACTGTTTCAACAACAAGAGAGATAAATTAAAAGGGAGTACACGGCTGTGCAAATATGGATTATGTGAAGCAGAGCTTGTTGAGTTGAGACAAGAAGTTGGTTCCCTGAGCTGGGAGTTCAGCTCAATCATTTCTTTTGTAAGGAGAGGTTGTGCCTTGTGGCTGGCAGTTTTGCGTAATTCCTAGACCTCAAGTGTGTGTACACATAGGTCGCTGGTTATTACTGATTACAAGGTACTGATTATAATTGGCCTTTCAGGGGAAAGCTATTATAGACAGTACTCCAAACGTCACATGGTTACATGTAAACAGTTTCGGACAATCACAACCCTGACTAGTTGGATGTCTGCGTTTGGGGCCCATGTTCTTCTAGTGATGGTTCAAAGGATCAGTAAATGAGCAGTCTGTTGACTATTGCCTTGGGGCTTTGTGTGAATCATCTCTCTGTAAGTGATGCTGGTAACTCATTAACATCTAGCTTAGCTTTACCGTTTTAGGTCAACGCATTCAGCAGTGATAGACATTTTTCAACATCAACAAGGAACACTCTTTACGGCATCTTCACTTAAGAAGATTCCTTTTCCATGCAATTAACATAACTTCCAATGTTTGTTTTTGTGACTTCCCTGCCAAAGAAGTTGATTAATTGCAGTCATAACATTGACAACTCATTTCTCATTTTTTAAAAGGATTTGGACCTAAACAAAAATATCTTTAAACATGCGTCTTCCAACTTCATGGAGAAGACAGCCCAACATCTGTTTCTGCCTTCAACATAACTTCAATTGGTTGTCTTTTATGTATGTTTCAGGTGTTTCACCTTAGTTTTGAGGTTCTCCATGCTCTTTGGCAACAAGGTGGTCAGATATGTCAATTAATCGTTCTTTTTTTAACATAGTACTAGGCCACTGCTACTTGCACTCTGTTCCTGTCCCCTCTTGAGCTATTGTTGCCATGGTGAGAGCAAACTGCCCCTTCTGCACTCCAGGAAAGTGTGTTCACAGCTTGAGCTTTACAGGCTCGCATTGAATCGCCAACAATCGCTAACAAAACATTGGATTGCTAACAAAACTCCAATTACGAGAAGTTGGGAATGACAAAAATTCCTGGGATGGTTTGTATATGTATGCACTCTGGTGTATGGTGCTCATATTCCGGTCTGTCTATACAGCAAGGCTTCTTTGTCTGACCCTATTGCCCCATTGTCTCCTCTGTGTTCGCCAGTCCATGGCGTTAATCCAGGACTCCCTGAAGGAAATTGCTGGACTGCAGGAATCCCGGAACAGTCTTCAGGATGAGATCAGGACCCTGAAGGAGCAGCAGTCCCTGGTGAGCCGCTTGACGTATCCCTTACTGCGGGGGGTGCTCCATACGAAAGAGCGGAGAAAGCGTTACATCATAGATTTGTACACTCTGTCCACAGGACTCTAAAATGCACAAAATGTCTCATATCTGTGTTCAACACGTGCAAACGCAGGTTATAGTTAAGGTTGACAGGTGCTCTGCATTGGTTTCCAGCTGAATGTGAACGAGCTAATGGAGAACATTGAAGCGCTGGAGAAGTGCTGCCACCAAGTGGAAAGTCTTGAGAAAGTCTCGGTATGTTAGCGTCCTGCAAAGTTGTTTTCTTTTCTTTTAGCGTGAGTACAGCTTTGAATTTTAATTAGGCAGAGATGGGTTTTCCCTCTTCTCAGGAATGTGGAGAGATTATGACACTGGGTACCATGAGTTAAGAGCTCACTGTAATTGTAAGACTTTGCCTGTCGCGTTTTCTTCCCATTTCAGAGTGAGCTGCAGGAGAAGGTGGGGCTGTATCCTGAGCTAGAGGAGCTCAGCCAGTTAATTGGCTGGGATGTCCTACAGGACATACTGGTTTGTGAAAGACTCCAGCAGGTACTTCATTTCGTTATCTCATGCTGATGTTACTGATTTGCGCCGTCGTCAGATTTAGTGGTATGCGTAGTGGAGCAGAACATTTACTTTTACGTTTGTCTTGGGTATATTCACCGACTTCAGGACCATCAGGGTCCCAGATCGCCGATTTGCGTTCCAGGCGCTGGTGACACCCTTACCTCTCTGTGCGGCGGTGGCTTCCCGCACCTATCTGTGTCGGAGGGCTGGCTGCCGTCACGTGTGAAAAGTATAGCGGAACGTTACCCTGAGACAGTGGAGGCATTGAGGCACATTGGAAAGCTTAAACAAAGGCATGACTCCCTGGAGGAAAGGGTGGCCCAAGTGGAGATGGGCAAAGCAGACCAGTTTCAGCTACAGAACCTGAGGGAACACCTGACGGAGACAGGTATGGGTTGTCACTCCCGACAGCTTACACAATCTATCTGGCCTCAAGGCTGACTCTGGGCTGACTCAAGGTTGACTCAGTCAGCTGTGACTACAATTACTACTACAATTACATCCCCAATTACAAATTAAATTACATTTATAATTACAACTACAATGTCAGTTACAATTGTTGGTTCAGTTTAAACTTTGATGTCAATTTTGGTTCCGATGACAGCTAGATTTACAGCCACAACTACAGCTATTAAGATGGCAGGTATAGTTAAGGTTTTTTTTTTATTGTGGTTATTATTATTATTGATAAAGACATCTGATTTGTGGATTCAAATACAAGTCCTGCTTGGCATTTAACCATGATAACGTCAGTATTTACCCAGTAAATAGGTAAAGCAAAAGTCAATAAGAAAGCTAGGACACCGCCCAGAATAGATTGTTGAATTGGGTACGCCATTTAAATTTGTATGAGTATTTATTTCATTTAGTAACTCGGTGAGAATTTGAAAAGATGGCAAGACTTGATTTATCTTAATATACAATGCTTTTGTTTTGTTTCTATTAATACTATTTTGTATTGTTGGTGCTCTTAACAATAATTATCTAAAAACAAAACCTTGCTGTATTGTTTTTATTTCTATCCGCTTAGTCAACCAGAATGTGCCGGACAATCTCTTGGATCAGCTTAACCAACTGAAGGCGGTGGTAGACAGCCTGGTGACAGACAGGATAAAGGTGTGTAAGCCAAGTGGGCATAAACACCTGCACACACACGTAAAGGTAGTGATTTTCTGCTCTAGCTGGAGGAAGGTGGAGAAATGAGTTAACTATCTGGGTGGAGTTCAACGGTCAGATACAATCCGTCCACCGCGGGCTGCCTCCTCTTTTTGGAAATATTTTTAAATACTTCAAATACAATAATTTATGTTTGTTATTTATTGTAATTAATGCTTCAGAGACACCCAAACCAAAAAGAAAATACTTACTTTAGATTTCTGTTTAAACCAGGTCTCTAGTGGACAACTATGGTAACTACAGGTTATAAGTGTAATGTTGAGCGTTCCGTTTTGAACATTAGAGAAGCAGAAAAAGAAAGCCCATTATCCCCAGCTCTTTGTTCTTTTTACTGATCAAACTGCAGTGTTGCTGTTCCCCTAATGGCAGCCACCTCTGCTATTAACCGCCATGTTCCTCAGATCCCAGATCAGGGCCGGTTTATGGCGGGAGGCTGCCATAATAGAGCTGCACCACACATTGCTGATATGGGTTTAATCTCCATGAACTGGGCCAGAAAAGCTCAGGGGTAAATTACAGGGCATGAGCCGGGCAAGAGGAAGAAGAATCCCGGCCTGCCCTTCCTGCCCTGCGGACAGTAGCAAGAGGAGGCAGCCCCCGGTGGATGGATTGATGACGGTAGCAAGTCAAAGACGGGAACTGATCCAGCTCGTTTTGCTCCTGTTGCTGATCCGCTTTTGATCCTAACCATTGTCTACGTAAAACAAAGAAGGTCAAGGACGTTCTAGGTCCCTCCCACTGCCGATGCATAGACCAGGTCATTACAAACCCCAAGGCGTCTGATGTCGGTCCCCCTCATTCCCTCTGTTCTCAGCACACCGAGGTGATGGGCGACATGCAGGGGACAGTTCTCCAGCTGCAGGCCGAGTGCGAGAAGCTTAGCAACGCAGCCAGCCACCTTGTGGAGGACCACGACCGGAAGCAGGAGCACATTGATGTGAGCCGGGAGGGGACAGGAGTAAGGCGAGGGGCTTGGGGAAGAGGTTGGGGCAGGGGAGAGGGGGATCTGAAACCAGATCCAAGGTCCATGGTGTGAACGGGCATTGGATTGTCATTGTGAGTCAGAATTTTAATACAATAGGCAACCTACAGTATTATTTCATCATTTATAACAAGCCGGTAGTTTGCCTTTTCTGAAACCGTATACACTTGTATGGCCTTTCAGAAAAAGGTGCTTTGCATTTCAGTTTTCCAGATGCAGTGTAGCTAGGGTGAGGGTAGTGTTGGACTGGAGGTGTGCAGGAAGCTTGTAAAATGGATTAGTTAGGTGAGGATGCCCATCCTATTATCCTGGAAATATCAGGTTTTATTTGACACAAAATGGACCTGCGACTGCATAAAGCATTCCTAACTGCATCAAGGTTGTTGTATTTTTCTCCTTCAGAATCTGTACAAGTCCCTGGACCAGTTAGCTGAGAGAAAGGCCGACAAGGACCATGTGGAGATGGAGATTGACATTGTTAGTTTCCCTTCCCAGACTTTCTTCACCGTATGTCTGTATGCGTAGGCCCGGTCGCACCGTACTTTAAGTGTCCGAACAGCATGATATTAGAGACCGTTAACCCCGCAGATGCCTTTATTCACAATCCCCTCCCCCCTTTCTCCCTCTTCCACCTTGTTTTCCCTGCTGCCCACGCAGAAAGCGGACAAGCGAGCCCTGGAGACAAAGGTGAGCCGCGAGCAGTTTGCCGCTGCTACAGAACAACTGGGCGCCATGTTTCAGGATCTGCTGGGCAAGGTGTCCGGCCAGGAGCAGGACTGGCACGACATCTTGGAGAAGGTCTCCGCCGAGATGGAGCAGAAGGTGAGGGCAGCTTCCTGTGCACTGGTTACGGTGCCAGGTTTGTAACTGAATGGTTGCTGGATTAAGTCCTAATCCTGCTGTTGTGTCTACGAGTGGATAAATATCCAGCTGTGTCAGTGGATAAAAGTGTCTGCTAAGCATATAATAATGTAATATGTGAGACAAATGGCAGAGTAACTCTCATCTGGAATGAAGAGCAGTCTCTGTTGTCTTACTCAAATCTGTTGCCTAGTTAACTTTGTATGGAAATGTCCTCTGATTTCTGCCCTATTGTCCCTCTCAAGGCAGGGATGTTCTCCTCTTGCCTAGCATAAGGATATGATATTCCTATATTTATTATTATTGATAAAGGAATTCCATGCAATAGATGTGATGTGATATGATGTGATGTATGTTAATCTGTAAACTCTATATAAACACACACAAGATATGGTCTATGCATATTTTAAAATTGCTCTTAAATGCAAACATTCATGCTCAAGTGGTACTCATCGAGGCTTATCGAGGAATGGTCGGGTGGGGCGGTATTTACAAATGATTCACCAGATGACCTTCCACACCTCGACTCTCCTGCAGCTTAACCGGATTGAGCTGGATCCCCTCAAGAGGCAACTGGAGGACCGCTGGAAGGCCATCAGAAAGCAGCTGCAGGCCCAGCCCGCCCCGGAGTCAGACGACGCCGCTGGGATCAGGAGGTGCGCCTTGACAACTGAACGTCATTTTCTAAATCAACTTCTGTACTGTCCTTATGATGCGGGGCAACCGTGGGTAATAAATAGGGTTTGAAGAAATAAAGTTTCGACTCAAAAGTTACAGGTTCATATGAATAGTGACAACATTGCACTCTTGTACCAGAGCTTGCTTGTTTTAATATCTATTCTTCTGTACTGAGATGGGTAACATTGTAAGATATGAAAGTAGCACTATTCTAACTCATTTTTATTTGTGTTTTGTAGCTGGATTTGGTTGTCTGTAAGCTTTGACAGGAAGTGAATGCTAAATGTAAAAAGCATTAAACAGGCTCTTTACTGAAATGACCTTCTCTCACAGACAATTGGTTGCACGGTTCCATTGCATTTCTTGTGACAGACCTCTGGACATTCCGACTCCGAGGCCGTAAGTAACCCCTCTGGACCCGCCTTTAAGCCAGCCAATGGGAGTTTTGTGCTAACTGGCGCCATTGCCCCAATGGGACCCCTTTCCCACCATAGGCACCTTGTCACTGTTCCCTCCGCTCCCGGTCTACCGTACCACAAGTCCAACCGGCCGCACACCGTTTACAAGCTGGAGCAGGTTCGACAGCAGTGCAGGAGGTAAGAAGGCATCGCCCATTTAGAGCAGCATACAAAACCCACTGGATTGGAGGATGTCCAGGACAGGAGTTGAGGACCTCTGGTCTATCCAATGGTCTTCACAGTCTGGTACTGGCTTGCTGCTTGCGTTGATCTTTTATTGTTGAAATGGTTTATGTGGCCAACCACAAAGGACCCATGCAACACACAACCACGCAGGACCCATGCAACACACAACCACACAAGAGCCACGCAACACACAACCATGCAGGAGCCATGCAACACACAACCACGCAGGAGCCATGCAACACACAACCACGCAGGAGCCATGCAACACACAACCATGTAGGGGCCATGCAACACACAACCACGCAGGAGCCATGCAACACACAACCATGTAGGGGCCATGCAACACACAACCATGTAGGGGCCATGCAACACACAACCATGCAGGACCCATGCAACACACAACCACGCAGTAGCCATGCAACACACAACCACGCAGGAGCCATGCAACACACAACCATGCAGGACCCATGCAACACACAACCACGCAGTAGCCATGCAACACACAACCATGCAGGACCCATGCAACACACAACCATGCAGGACCCATGCAACACACAACCATGCAGGACCCATGCAACACACAACCACACAAGAGCCACGCAACACACAGCCATGCAGGAGCCATGCAACACACAACCATGTAGGGGCCATGCAACACACAACCAGCTTGATAATGTTCCAAAAGTAGTTTGTAAATTGAAGGCACAGGAGGGGGGAGTATAGGAGAGGGGAATACTTCCAGACATGACCGAAAGCTCAGTATAATTTTTTGAAAAGTCCACTAAACAGACTATTTTCTTGGCCCTCCCTGGCTGACCCCTCAGCGAGCGGTGCCCTGAGGCGGTGGATCACAGCTACCTGCCGGTCCCTCGGAGCTGCGGGGGAAGCCACACCCTCACCTATCCCAGCCTTCGCCAAAGCCGCCTGCAGCACGCCGTTCAACAGCTCTGGTCCGGGGCTACGCTAACTGTCCAGGCAGGTATCAGCCACACGCGCACACGATTTCCCCCATTCCTGCTCTTTAATAGTCTTTAGTGTTTCTTATAATATATAGTCACCCAAAAAATAAACAAACTATTGTTCGATTGTTTTACAGTTTATAGCATATTTTGGCAATACTATAAACATGCCAATTCAATTCTATGAATTCAGTGAACATAAACGGGTGGTCTTGTGTGCCAAAAATACTGGAGGTAGCATGTAATAAAAGATCCTGTCATTCAGTTAAAGGCTTTGAGTGTAGATGGTACCGTGTATTGTCGGTGTCTTCCTTACCTCCATGAGAAAGATCTGCAGCGATCCCTCTGAACACTTGTACCTCTGTGGTTGGTGAGCACAGCCTGGTATAGGATTTGTCGTTTCCATTGTCCATTGTTAGGCGGTTTGTGACGTTTGCGTTGGTCACATGCATTGGTTCTGGCAGAGGCCCGCTGCCATCCTGTAGTCTCCCGTAGGTGTGAAACAAAAACCCTCCAATAGAAAACCCCCGTGGGAGTGATTTGTGTTCCCGTTTGTCCCGACAGACTGAGGAGGTGGACCTACTGGGACTGGATGGACACATCTACAAAGGTCGACTGGACGCGAGACAGGCGACAGGCTTGGAGCCCAAGCTGCCATCCATTGGTCTTAAAGAGGGTAGTTACCTGGGGTGGAATAAATCCAGGCATTTGCCAATATGACCAGTAAAATAAAAAGCCAACTGTGTGTCCACGGGTATTTTTTTTAGCTGCCTCGCCGTTACCATCTGATTTAAACCAGGAAACACCAGGTCAGATAATTTCTAAACTTTTTCTAAAAAAGAGGCGGGGTGGATTGAAAATGCAGTGAAATAGTCTTCTAATTGTGCGATTGACTAGATGCCAACTATTTCTCGTTTAAACTTCCCTTTGTACTTAAAAATGTTTTAATGATTTTTATTTTTGACATTTAAAAAAAAAAATCGAACATTTGTAGCTGACAGGAAGAGATGATACAACGAAGAGTGGCCGACTCACTCCTTGAGGGACACTTTATTCACCCCTCAGTTAGGAGCTTGCTACCCATAGGCTTGGAACGCAAGGCGTAAATAAGTTAACTAGACGGTCAGGAGAAGGAGCGTTAGAACGAGTAACCCTCATGGCCTGGAGCTGTCCATCGCTGGCATGAAAGAAACACATGATTGGCTGCTGCCTTATTCTGTCATCACAATAATGCCAATCACGTCGGCTCACTGCTGACAAAGTCTACAGATGCGATATGTTACAGCACTTTAAAAAAACTCAAGTGCAGCTCATGTACTGCCTTCATTCTGGCAATTGAGAACAATCATAACACTAGGCAGCTGTGGAGATTACCTACTTACAGGTGTTTTTCCTGGAATTGGACATTTTTGTTGCCGGGAATCATTTTTGGGAGGCTTAGAAGCTTGGCTTTTTTGTGAACCCGACTGACCTGGGGTTCACTTGACCCGAATGTATGTCGACGTCACAGGCTCTCGCAAAAGCAAGGACAGAGCAACGCGATGGCAGATGTCTCAGAGAGCTTCCCATGCAGAGTCCAGACCTGACGTGCCGGGGGGCCCCCTGGTGGGCGGGATTCAGCATAGCCACCCAGGTGAGTCCCACGTTCCGGTTCCTTTGAGACAGAACAGAACTCGCTGCTCGATGAAAAGGAGTGACGGCGGTAATCAGACCTACACCTTTGCTATAAGGAATCCTACTGCTCAATTATGCGGCGTCCCCCTGTCTGTCCCTCTCCCCAGCCTCAGCTTACTCGTTCCAGGAACGCCCCATGTCTTCTTTAGGATGTCTGTCCCAGACCACAGCGCCCCAGTCCTCTTCACCTTTATAGCCAGCCAATAAGATTCCGGAGGTCTGCACGGACCACAGTCAGTAAACCAACTGAGGTGACAGAAAATATTTTTTCGCTGAATAGTAAATTTTTAAAGTATTTAAGTATTGTTGGTTGCTCAAAAATGGACAAATGTTGGAACAAGAAAAGAGCAGCTTAAAACAAAAAAATGCAGAAAACACAGCACTCCAGGCAAGCGTCGAGATTTCTGTAATGTATGTCAGAATTTAATGGTGCTCACGGCAGGATTCTTATGCAAATTCTTTGTTTAATTTCCCTTCATTACATTGAACCAATGTAACGTAAGCATGTCACCAATATTTTATGCAAAGACGATTTTATATTTGTGGGAATCTAGGTGATTGGTGCGCACGCATAGTGACATGACAAGGTCATATGATCATATCATGTGACTATGCGTGCGCACCAATCACCTAGATTCCGACATATATATGAGGTAAAATTATGGAAAAAAATATTTGTCGAAGCAAATATGTGTTGAAATAAACATTGGTCAAGGCACTTCATCTATTGTTGTTAGGTTAACTTTAATAAAATCGGAAGAAGTAGCCTCGGACAGTTTAGGTCTGCACGCAGTTTGCAGAAAAAAGAAAAAAAAATGTTAGCTTAAAAAATAATGTCTTTTTATTTTATTACCTTACTCAGTGTTTCAACTCTTTCTCTTAAACTTTGCACCTTAGGACAATATGAATGAAAAAGTAATAGAATGTATATTTATTTTGATATATATTAGTATTGAACAGAGTAGAAGTTTAAGAAGTTATATGTATTTGTTTTTCGAATCATAGTAGTTAATTATCTAAAATTGCTGTGATGTTTTTGTCCTGGAAAAAAATTAAAGGATTGGACCATAATATTGTTTTAAATTCATTATTGATTTACATATCAATATTACCATTTAAGTAGAATAACATTTAAGACATTTTAATGGCAACATTCATTTTTCTTTCAAACGCTAATTGTGTAAACGCTCAGGAATAAAGGTCTTTGTGTTGTGTTGACTTTTGTTTAAAGACGTCACAAGCTGAAAGGGTGAAAAACACATTCAGTCAGTATCCTGCCTCTGAATCCTGTCCTGCCACAGGTTTCCATCCACACCGCAAGCAATGTTTTCCCTGGCCCTATATATATATATATATATATAGAGAGAGAGAGAGATCCTTAGAGAGAGAGACTGATCAAATCCTATATATGACAAAACGACTTGGCATTTTGTTGTCTTCTATCACTTGAGTCACTAACACCATGTTTACAGCGGTTACAGCTCTGGTCTCCTGCTGCTTTGTGAAGAGACGACTTGCACCAAGGGGCTCTTCTTACAACTGTGTGAATGACCATGCAGTTTTGTTCTAATACATCATTATTTTGATACTATGCATATTTGGAAGAGAGCAAAATTACACTTTACAGGGAAATGGAGTTACTGATCTCTAAATGTCACAAATGCTTGAACTATGGAAGCCGCGGATAAGTGTCCGAAATTGGCCTGCACCCGCTGCCCGGTCTCATGCTCAAACCAGAGTTTATTACACGAACAGCTAGTGCTGCGTGGATTTAATCGGAAACCCTTTCAGCTTCTCTCTCCGATTCTTCCTCTCCTCCTTTCACCCGCTCTGTGCTCAATGTGGTGCCATTGTTCTCCGACACGCGAGGGACCAACGGTGGCCTCTATTAATCATGGCGTGCAATTGAATAGTCGTGTAACAGTAGTCGCAGGTGTGACTGCAACCCTACAACATCATCCCTCCTCAATGACAGCCAGTGTTGTCATCTGAGGCGCTAAATGACACTTCACCGCCGTCCATGCTGACAGTACACGTTGAGAAACGCAGAAGTTCCCCTTACACGCTTTACATCGACAACGGTCGACACAGTCCACAACTGTCCAGTGCAACTTCAAAAGACAGATCTAAAACAGCGTGGGAGTCTTGGCTCGAGATAAGGCTGCTCTGCATTCCTGTTTGGTTAAAAATTAATGTCGTTTGACACGTCGGGCCAAGCCCAGGCCCGTCTGAAATGGCTAAACGAGACCGGTTCCTTTCGCAGTTGCTTTCATAGAACTCATTGTTAATCGTATACCTTTCCAGACACACACGTTTTTTTCCTTGAGGTCAATCGGAACTTTCAGCATAGAAAATGTTCACATAGTCAGTATAGATTTTCACAAATATTATCTGCGAAGTACATTTTGCATATTGACCTTTGATTTCAAGTTCATTTCTTTTTTGATTGGTTTCCAATCATTCGTGTGTAGAAAAAAGGTTATACAATACACTACTCCATTTTTTTAGATTTATGAATACAAGTTTTAATCAGGGAATGAAACATTAATAACAGTAAAAAAAAATTTTTTTACAAATAAGTCTTTTTTTGTTTTTTGTTTGATACCCACCCCCCTCCAACATTAATCAATAAATGAAGTCATACAACAGGTTAGGACTAATCCATATCGACTCCAAAACAGTGGGTGCTATAGTGGTAATAAGTTAAAATTCTATCCCGTAAGAAGTCCCATAGTCCTTTAATAGCTTGCATAACAATTAATTTACCCCTTTCCACACTGAAGTGTGCACTCACCCATGTCCATCAGCCCAGGACAATCTCTTTTGTTTTTCCTGTAAATAGGCTTTGGAATATTTTTCCATGAGATTCATTATGGGAACAGTGTTTGCGAAACCCAGCTTGTAACTGATAGAAAGCACACACTGAACGACCCCCAGGGTATCTCAGTATTTTCGACAGACAACAGTTAATCCCTGCTTCATAAAGTAAGGTTGAATCGGTGTGAGCACCGTGAATGGCATACAGAATTCACATTTTTAAATATATCCTGGATTTTTGTGTTTTGTTTTTTGTTCAAAAAGAAGACTGTGATTAGACCAAGTCTACATTATTGCTTGCACTTTGAACTCAGAGATGGCAACACAGGCTCACTGATTTACGTAATTCGGGAAACCGATCCAAACACGTAGCAAAAAGAGGTCAGAACAGTTTGGTGGGAACAGGGCCATTATATTGTATAGAAATCACCCACCGAGCTAGCGTTTGTGACACTGTATTCAAAATATATATATTTTTAAACAAAACATGAAGATACATTGATAAGCTGCCTTGAACAATCATTTGCCATCAAATTTTCAGTTTTAGTCCTATTCAATGAAAGGATAACATGAAAAAATGAAAGGACTTTTTTAGGAAAGAACGTTGCAAACCATGCCCTCTGTGAAAGCGAGACAGTGTTGGGGAAAATTGACAAATTACTCGGTAGGTGATGCGAGAGTAAGCTCAGACTTAAAACAAAAACAAAACTGGAGCGTCCCAAAAAACCACATTTGAAGCTACATACAGCTGGGATATTCCTCCCGCTTTAAAGGTTTGTCGTACAAAGGATTCAAAGAACATGCTTTAATTAATAAATTACATTTTCCGAGGCACATAGCGTGAACTGCTGCAGTCTGCATAACCTAGAATGCACTTCAACACCACGTTGGTTAACCCTCTTCCCCCAAGGTTGATGCACAATTTATTGGACAATAAATATGTCTGTTCTGCAAAAAAGCAAGCCTCCGAAATGAAATTCCTCCTCTACACCCGCTTTTCCTTTTCTATTTTGTGATCTGTGCTCAGTCAAGTTTAGATCCTGAAATGTGTCCTGTAGCCAGATGGCACCGTCTTGCATCGCACGGTCTTTAGCACATTCATGGAAGAGAATAAACCAAATAGTTTTGAGAGCAGGTCAGGGAGGTCGCCCAGTATTTTCAGGGAAAGAAACATATGGCATGAAAAGAATGCCACCAGCATCCGTTCCCAACAGTTCTCAGAAGCTGCTTCCCGTCAAACCCTGAAAATGTTAAGAAATTCAAGGCAATCCCGTCATTATTGCATCTTACGGATACACCCTCGCTGTGGATATATAATCAACAGCGTACCTCAAGGAAATTTTCACCGTTTTATCTTTTTCGCAACTAAAAGAACCACATTCATGAACACAAACCTGATATCATTTTAAATGCGTTTACGCGTCTTCGTCTGAGAATTCCTTTGTCACATACGTTGTCCCCGAGGTGATGAGCACTTAATGGAGCGCTCCCACATGGCAGACCTGGAAAACGGCGCTCCTGACGTGATTTGGCTACGACCAGCACGATCGTGCTGATTCGAACATTCGCGTTATACTTAATCTCTCAAAAGTAACCGTATCAAAGTAAAACATACGAAAGTTTTTCTTTTTAAAACAAAACACGACTGACAAATCATCATGTAGAAGTGATCGTCCCTGATTGTACCAGTAAAAAGGTATTGAAGCATTGTAGCCTATTTCAGTGGTTTCTCAAAGTATTGTAGCATTGTAGCCTATTTCAGTGGTTTCTCAAAGTATTGTAGCATTGTAGCCTATTTCAGTGGTTTCTCAAGGTATTGAAGCATTGTAGCCTATTTCAGTGGTTCTCAATCCTGGTCCTAGGAGGACTACAGCCTGGGCAGCATGGGTTATGAGGACCGAGACGCCCACTTCACCAAACACACCAGCCAACTGATGAGAAACTTACTTCCCCAAAACACGCTCATTTTTGGCCTAATAGAACTCATTTAGAATATCCTCTCAGAACTGAAGATGGTGTCCAATAAGAAACCTCTGCTGGACAGTGGCCCTCCAGGACCAAGATTGAGAACCACCGGCCTGTATAAAAAGAGTTTTTTTTTTGTGAAATATACATAAATTTAATTAAGATTGTGTGTGGGCTTTCATATAAAATATCTTGTAGGTTCATAACTGCGCTAAACCTACATCACTAACATAGCATCGGCAAGCTCTGTGGGATATATATATATATATATATATATATATATATAATATAATATAAGTCTTAAATCATGGCGGCCAAGCTACAGAACCTGCATAGAAACTCCCCTCTCGATCTCTTAAACATGAGTGAGGTATAAAGTTAGTTCCAGGCGAGTGGAAACCTGTGTCACCCAGCAGACCAGGAGGGCGACTGAATTAAAACCACTCTGAGCTGCTTGACAGAGTTTGTCACTAAGCCACCAGCTTATACATTGACAATGCACGAGGACTGATCCCACCAAGCGGAGGTAGACAAGCTCTGATAAAAGACCTTCTACCAACTATCCGTAAGTACTCATTAACACGGATCACCAAGGCTTTGTATGGACAACAAATCTTACACATACATACATACATACATACATACATACATACATACATACATACATACATACATACATACATACATACATACATA
>JAOYSI010013887.1:0-38984 GCA_025775065.1 Hiodon alosoides | reverse complement strand
TCCTCCACAGGTTCCTTCTCAGCGCTTTAAGCACCCTGAAAAGTCAGGACCTGCCAGTTCGGTTTCCCGAAAGAGACCTTTGGAGGGTCAGAACTCTGCTCAAATTTTTGATTTCTTCCAGAGGATGACAGGCGGGTCACCTAGCGCTAGGGACACAAGGCAAGAACATGCTTCCGCTGGACGTCCTCCCGCCGTGCCAACCAGTGTTGCGAGCCCCACTGTCCGCTGTCCTGTGTGTCAGAATACTGTGCCGGAGACCAGAATCAACGATCATTTAGACTCCTGTCTTGCCTAGTCGTGAGCCATTGGGGGAGAGCTGCACGTTGGCCTTAATGGTAAGGGTAGTCAGGTAGTCGGGGAACAATTCACTAACTTGAGTGGGTTCATAGTATATAATTACAATTATTTTAAGGGACAGTCAGGTTTTTTCAGCACTGGTCATTGTTTTTAGCCTGCCTAAATGAGGTGTCAAAGTCCAATTCAAATATGACATTGTTTTCCTAGAATAACATGGCTCCAAACATCCTGTAGTTTGAGAAACACAGCAAACACTTTGTCCATAATGATGTGGTTTTCCTATTAAAGCCATAGTTGCATTGTGGTATGTAGGTGTTTTCACAGTCATGGAAGAAAAGTACTAGTAAGTCTATCTAAATTGCATCCGTTTATATCCAGCTGTATGAATGGATGGTAGTCTTTTTAATGCAACATTTAAAAAAAGTCTTTTCTCGAACCAACCCTGCTTTAGTCAGAGATTTTTGTAACTATGACTGATCTTGATCAATAAATGTTTAACGCGTTTCCTTTTTTTTTCCCCACGTTACATTGACTGAATTTATCAGGTAGCCTTTTCTGTTGTGATTGCGTATGCATTTTAAAACGTTGCCTTATGTTTAAGGAGAATCCCTTGTCATGGTGAAGTAACCAGCTGTGTTGAATTTCACCAGCAGCAGCTTTTGAAGCTCCTTTCCCTCAGGAAATGTTTTAGTGCTGTACTGGTAAATTCATGACATTATGATATCTTGCAGAAAAGACCACAATGTCAAATCCATGCAGTTATATTCAAGTATAATTGCAACAAAGTGGAAATAATATTTGCATAATAGGAAATGTGTATATACTTTTTATATAGAATTTAGAAATACTATTGTTACTCTGTTCTTTGTAAGTCAAGGTTTTTGTGTGAAAATGTTACTTGCATTTTGTATTTAAATAAAGTATTCTAAACTGTGCCCTGTTTTTGTTTAGGGCTTTAGATGATCAGCCTTAACGGGAGTAAGTGAAGTAATCCTCCATTAGTTCCAATGTCGCTTAGTGCTAATTCAGTTGACTCAAAAAGATTCAAACAGGTTTTAAAATCTTTTAGCTTTTTAGCGTTGTAAGACTTTCCATTCCTCCCATGGGCACAGTTCACCGATAAACCTGATTTGTCTGATTTGTTAAAGGATAGATGTGAACGTACCCATGAAGTAGTAAGTTCTGAATTAGTTATTGTTTTATCCATTGTCGTAGTCAGGCGAGTGATGCGATTACAATAAACGAATAAGACAGAATTCCTGCCTGCTCTGTATCATGCGTTCCTTTCTAACAAGATAGGAGGAGACATAGATGGTATTAGCTGAGCTGTGGATGATATTGTCTAGAAGCAGTATGGCATAGCCAAAATTGTGAGCTGCAATGGATATTCATATGCGGCTCTGGGGTGAAAGGGGTGAAGAATGGACACAGCAGGGATAGAAGTTGGGGTGATTTGGATAGGTCAGATGCCAGCCAGATGGGCATTCAATTCTACTATTGACTGTTAAACTTTCCATGGACCTCCCGCAGACTTTGGAAGGCCATCTGTCCAGAAGGCGGGTACACTGATGAAGCCGTTTGTAGAATTATTCAATTTGCCTGTATGCTTCTACTTACTCTCTAGAGTGCCTTTAGCGCTATACCATACTTTCACGCGAATGGTCTTTTGTGTGGCTATCTAAGCTAACGTCAGTGCTGTGGCACAATGATGACTACGGTTTGAAGATTTTCATGGAATTTTGAGGACTACTCAAGCAATAGGGCTAAATTGTGGACTGTAGGCACAAACTCGCACAAAATGGTAGTAACACTTTCTGTACACTACAGCCTTCCATGTAGTCCATTAACTGAAATTGTTTAAATACACTTTTTTTTTTCTTTCATATGTAGGATTTAACTTTTTGTTCAGCTGATGAACCACTTTCAGAAGACCATATGTGAGGGTAAATATTTCTCTTTGTTCGGGAGTTTATGTTGCAAACGAACCTCAATAGAAAAGTCCACCATCTGTCCTAGGTTTGTTCCAAACCTACATACCTTCGCTGATGCCAGAACCTTTATTCGTTTATGAATGCTTTCGTTCACTCTAAATTCAGACATGGCTTATGAACCTACTTGCGGAAATTTCAACAGCATGACATAAACGCGGTTGTAATTGATTAAAAGCAAAATAAAAGTAAAAATAAAAATGCTGGATATGGCGAATGGTTATTATGGTTTATTATAACTTTTGAATGTCCCTTGTAAACAATATATGTATGCTGCTTTTTTGGAAGTTGGCCAGCCTGCCGTGAGTTGGTAGAATTAGACCAGTACACCGGCTATTTATGTGAGCCCGCTAACTCGAACATTTAATAAAAATAAAAAAAATAAACAAAACATTCTAGCTAGAAGCAAGGAAACTATAAAACAACATAATGCTGTATTAACATACGACAAATCAGCAGAAATGATGCACCGCATTCGGTTTCCACGCCCAAGATCCGAAAAACTAAAGCTGAAGATTAACGCATTGTTTAAGCAAGAAGGGTGTTTTTTAATATTCATCCACCCTTTCCTGTCCGTCATTCAGGGTGACGCCCAATCAGCCGGAGAGCGAGTTAAAGGGACAGGAAGTGCGAGATTGTCAAAGCCTGGGAGAAGATTAGTTGTTGTTTGACGGTTTGAGTTTAACAGCGTTACTTCACGGGATTGAACAGGGTACCGGGTCTCCTTTCTAAATGCTATAGTTAACACCGAGTATCACTCGTCAAAATCGTAGATATTTATTTAATTGTAACTATTAATAAACAGGTAAAAACATGAATGGTAAATCTACTAATGGCACAGCGGGCGGAACACTGGCCTGCATTGAGGGTCTACCACCGCTACCGAAGAGCCTTAGCGGTTTGTTGAATTCAAGCGGTGGCTCTTGGAGGGAGATGGAGAGGATGTATGCAAAGAAGACCATGATCCAAGACGACCTTAGCCGCGGTCGCAGTAACGCCGACAATTCGGTCGCAAGTAAACCGGCCAATTTGGATGCAGCTTTGGCACTTCTTAGAAAAGAGATGGTAAGAAGAAACTAAATACTAACATTTTAATACTGCAGTAATTGTTTTGCTAGTTTTGTTGAAAATAATTTTGTAGAATAAAAACATGTTGGCTAATGAGAAGGAAGCAACAGCTGTTCACAGAATCACGAGGTTTCGCTCCATGCTTTTCATTTCGCTGTACAATTCATAATCCAGGTTGGTTTTGAAACGCTTGTTTTTTTTTTTGTTTGTTTTTTTGGCAAGTCATGTCAACACTGCCGGCGTATAAAAGCGAACAGAATTTTCTTCTCGAATGAATTCCTGGTAAAACTTGTTAATTATTATAACAATGGCTAAACGACAGGAACAATTCATGTCCACATAGTGTGTGGGTGAATAATTGCGCTTTGTTACAAACTGAAGTAAGGAAATGAGAATCCAAGATTTTGGGAACTAAAGGCCAGGTAAAAGTTGATCTTGCATACCTCTGTGTATTTATTGTAGTTTTAACCTTACTGTATAAATGTATCGATGCTGTGAAGAGGAAAAGACAAAACATCCAAAGTAATTGAATATTTTCCCAGGTGGGGTTGCGTCAGCAGGATATGTCCTTGCTGTGTCAGCTTTGGTCTCTCCACGAGTCAATTCAAGAGTACAAAGGCAGCTGCCAGGACCTGACTGCAGTGTCCAGTGCTGATGGAAATTATGGGCTGGAGAATGGCTACTTTGACGAAGATGATGAATATTACCAGGATTCCAGCATATCCCCCACTGACCACCCAGATGCCAATGAATCCTCTCCACCTAATGGAAATGCCAAGGACAAGTGGTTACATGACTCTTTTCACATCACAATCTGATGGACCTTGCAACAATGCTGTTTGGCTCCGAACAACCTCCTCAAACTAGAAGCAATAGGCATTTAGAAAGAGCCCCCTGCTAGGCTCTATTTTGCTGGCTTTTAGTTACTTTTTTGGCAGACTTTTCAATATAAATACAGTATCTTATTTATTATATATGATAAATTACAATATAATAGTTTATTGACTCAAGCATTGGACCTTTTTATAGGAAAGCTGGTTGTGAAAACTTCAGCTAATATTCATCCGTGTTTTTTTTTTAACGGTAATACGAGTCAAATTCCATCAAATGGGCCGTGTTAAGATATGAGCTCCCCATATGCAGGTCGCTCCCCTTTTGTGTATTCCAAGAAATATAACAGTGGTCACCTGTCCATAAAATCCAACCTACAGAAATAATTTGCTACTACTTTGTGGGCTTAGGCCTGAAAATGTGAAATGATAAATTTATGCTGGGTACTTTCTCTTTTTGAAACTGGAAATTCAGGGTTAAAGAAAAGCATGTCTTCACACCGTATTCCTCTGAATAAGGGACAGAAGCCTGCTTCCTTTCATTCCAGCTGTAGTTGTTCTTCCATCCAACCCCCCCCCCCCCAGTTGCCTGCCTGGAAGGTTTCTGCTGCCCTGTGAACTGGTTGTGTGTTTAGTCCTCTGTAGCCAAAGCAGTCTGCTAACCCCTCTCAGATGAATCCCACGTGAATGTAATCACCTGTAATGGTGCTAAAGCCACCTCCTATAGCCATCTGAATCCCATTAACATCTCGGTAGAATGTCTGTGTCCTCTTGACATTCCAACGGCTGCCTTCTTAATGTAGCTGCCTGTCTAGGAGAGTTTAAGGGAAAACTTTGGGATGAGACTGCTTTTTGCTTTTCTAAGTATTGGTAGGTTGTGTTGGTTGCAAGCTAGCGTCCACAGTGCATTAATGAGTGTGTGGTATGCTAACCAAAGACATTTCTATACAAATGTTTACTAAAAATATTAGATCATATGAATTATTCATTGTGCTATAATATATTTAAATGCTCAATGTTAAACTTTTGAAAGAGCTGCTTTTTAAGGTGCGCATATATATATATATATATATATATATATAAACTTGGAGCACTTCTAGTATCTGTACGAAAACTTGGAATTATTTACCCAATGCTAGTATTTCTTTCTGTAGGTGGAAGATTTAATGGTGCAGAAAGCCATTCATTTCCTGTACATTGACAACTGTTACTGCTAAATTGATGCACTGTGCATGTGATGACTGTAGTGCAGATTAAGAAACTTTGGCATACGTTCAAAACAGGGAGCAGAAGTAGAATTGTCTATGGTACCCACTCAGCCTCTTGAATTTAATTGAGCGTTGCAGTTACATTAGGTGAATTGTTATTTTTCTACCTCTAGCTATTCATGTACCTACACAAAATACAGTATAGAAGTGTTATGTCACTTTTAAGCATACACATCAGTGGAGCTGTGTTTCCAGTTAGTTCTAACTATCAATTCGCATAAAATGTATTCAATACTTTTCTGGTCAAGCTTAATGTTAACTGAGGTACTACTCCCACGTTAGTAAATGAGTGCAAACGATGAATTCATTGCCAGTGGGGGGAAAAAAAACCCAAGAACCAACCCTCAAGGTTTTTATAACGCTGGCGTTTTTTGATATAAGTGAAAGTTTCAAACACACCTGAACCGTTAGCGTTTTCTTTGGAATCCTTAGACGGCACTGGACTCCATGTCTCATCAGCAAGGGTTTGTCTTTTTGTTTATTAAGGAATCGATGAGCTGCAGTGATTTGCAAGGGGCTGTGGCAGTCATTTCACTGTGTGCCTTTTTGTGCCGAGTGCTTAAATCTTGGCAACGTTCTTTCTTCTCCCAGACATGCAGTAGCTCTAATCAGGCTTGTGTGTTCATATGGTATTAACACCTCACACGTTGTCAGCCGCTTGTAATGGTTAGAGACTGTGCAAGGAAAACCCATTTTCTTAAGTGCATTCCGAAATTTCACCAGCAACTGATGCTACGTAGCAAACGTTAACGCTTAACAGTTATAGAGTGGTATGGTATGCTGTGCAAATGACATCTTTCTCTGATGAAAGCTCCGATACCATCATGAGGGAAAATGTGTGAAGCAGACATTGCTGAAGACAAAGCTATGCTAAGCCCCTGCCAAACTGATGTGCTTTTTATTAGGCTCTGCAGTTAGAAGTTGTATTTTTGCAAGACCTCGGGGTTACAAGAAAGTGTACTAATGTACATTCATTTTTTTTTAAATGACCTCATTCTCATCCGTTTCCTTTAAGAAAGAGCAGCTTTGTTTATATTCTTCCAAACACGCACAGATGGGTTTGATTGAGATAAGAGGTTGGATTGGAATCCATCCTGCACTCTGTGTAACCTTTAGGAAGGTCCGAATCATTGACAAATGAGTATGAGAAGTCAGGGTATTTGTCTGTGAGCTGAGAACACTTCCATCTATAATTGATATTGCATTTGGTCTTTATCCATTTCTCAATATTATTCACTGAATGACCACACTACTGTAAGACAATTTTGCTATTTTTTGTATGCTCTCTAATGTGAAAATTAAATTTATGCATTAAATTAAAATGAGTTTGATTACCTTTCTTGACCACTGATATTTTTCTGGTTACAGAAAATTATCAATTCAAACTGGCTGAATGAAACCAAAAAGAGATTAACTTCCAAATAGCCTTTGTGAATATTTGCGTAAATCTCAATCGAAAGGATAATTTCACTAGGTAATGTATACCTTTCTGTGGGTTTACTTTCAAAATGCTAATGGGCCTGCGACAAGGTTCTTAATAGTCATACCATTGCTTAGATCGGTCCTTTTTAACTTTGCAATGTTCTCATATTGATTTCAGTCTCGAACGCTCTAATGCCCTGTGGGGTAATGTGAGGGCTGTTCTGGGCCTTGCTATGGATTCAATTTCAAAGTCTCTGCAGTATTGCAATGAGAACAGCTTGGTCTGCCTTTTCGGATGCCCTCTCATATTGTAGAAACGTGGTGACGGAGCAAGGAAGAACTCTGAGTTGAAATGCAGTGTGTGATAGTGTCCCACGTTGTAAATCAAATATACTTTTATCATTCCTGGGTGGAGTAGAATTTTGGATTTCATCGCAAGCCACATTCCATTTGAACAGCTGGAGATTGCATGGTTTATTTCCGACTAAGAGATTAAAGGGCACGGGCCCTGTAATTTTTTTTGTTGAGTTAAACTTGGCCTGCTTGTGCAAGCTGTTGTGCAAAACTGTGCTTGAATAATTTTCTTCTCTTTTCTTTATCTGCGTTCATAGAACCTCAGTTGGTGGCTGAGTTACATCGTCAGAATGGGAAACCCCCTATGTGAACTGGTCCCCCGTGGGGCTTGTGCATCTCCCTCTCGAAAACATGGCGAGTTTACCTCCCCCCCCCATCGTGATGTAGGTCCCGTAAAGAAAAGCGACCCTGACGCTGAGACGCCCACAGTACCTACGGTAGCATTTGGATTTGACCCTGAACACCTGCCTGGGAGATTTCTGCAGGATTAGCATAATCACGACTGAGAGGTGAAGCCAAGATGAGCGTCGCTCGGCTTCGGGGCAGGACAGTAGTGTTGCACCCGAGCCGGAGTGTGCGTTCGGCCTGCACCAGCACTGCGGATGTACGTGCCCCGTCAGTCTGGGGCGAGGGAATGAGCATTGCGTCATGCCCATTACAGTATCTCTGTCTGGGCGACGGACGCGATGTTGCAGGGGCCCTGCCTCGGACAGTCCATTGCAGAAACTCATCCAAGGGAGTAGTTCTGAGGGTTTCATGTGCATTCGGGCACGGCAATCTCTACTGATCCCTGCTCGATTTTGAGCTCTAATAAAGTCGGCTGATCTTGTTTACGTAAAATTTTAATGTATTAAGGACACGGCAAGATAAAAACCTAATTCTTTTTACTCTGAAATTGTAGAATCCTACAATTAAAAACAAAATGCAGATTTCTTTACAGCTGTGTACGTCTTTCAGAGTTGGCTTATATTGTTAAGGACTTGTCGTGATTCTTGTACTAATCAGATTAGCCGGACACGTAAACGACTTTGTTCCTGTCTTGAAAAGATAAAGGAAATTGCCTCCTATTTGGAATACATTTTATTTGAACTAGTTCAACTACTCCTTCAGCAAAAAGGAGTGTACAGTGTTTTTCAGGCTTATTACTAGTGGAGAAACCAGTTTCAATTAGTCACACCCTGCCCCAGACCTGAACATGTCTTGGAGGCACATTTTTCTGTTCAGCCAGGCAGCCAATTTTCCTGGCCATGAAATGATTTTCAAAACAAGGATCTGCAATTACCCGCGACCAACCGAGGCCTTTGATACCAAAGCCCCTGTTTGGAGCACACAGGGGCGTGTGAGTAGAATGAAGGCACGTTGTGTTTATTGGTTTTAGCTGTGCGCCCGTGGATAATTCATCCAAGGCTTTATTTTTCTAAAACATGTCAGTCTTCACATGCTACTGCTTACAGAATTAGATGCATAGAAGGGAGTTAAGAGTTTAAACTCCATCAAAGATTGATGATTAGGTGAGGGACCTAGTTATTTGAAAATGTATTTCCTTATTACAGCCAGGCAACCTCTTAAGTAAAAAGGCTCCGAAGAACCTGTGAAAACAAACAGAATATTTGGACAGTGTATTTTCTTGGTTTAATTAATCTTGTTTATTCTCAGTATGTGTTTGCGAGGAGTTTAGAAACAACTGAGATTAATTATATCTCGAGGACCTGGCATCCTTCGGACAGACTCAGAACTGGGCCCCAACGCAGCGTGTCAGCAAGCCAACAGGAATGCCAAACATTTGCTGGCCTGTCACAACTTGAAAACGCACGTTTGAGAAATCTTAAGGCGTTCTATCTTAGTTTTTGCTAAGCAACTTAAGATAGTGATTTAATCATCTTTATATTTAACAAAACTGAAGTGCAAGGGATCTCATTACATTTTATTCTTGCACTGACAAGTCTGCAAGGAGAAACGTAATAAAAGAGCTTACAGAATAGAGACCTATATAGTTAAAATTTAATCGAATGTCAACAAAGAGCTGAAATCAACCCCCTTTGGTAAGTATAAACATTAACTGTGAAACAGCATGAAATAACTCAGCTAAACTTTCCTTCAGACAAACTTAATTGTCGTTTACAGAAAGCCTCTACACCTTTCCACTGAAATAAATTATTTTAGATATAATTCTAGCACAAAAATGAAACAAGCCACATGCAGGTAAGAACATGTCTATGTCCAGTGCCAGCAGTGTACGTTCCTGAGATGATGCAACTTCTGGTGTGGGCTCCGGAAATTGCCGTTCCTGTCACTGAACATCCTGCGTTTCCTTTCAGAGGAAATGCAACTTTCAACTGTGTTGTCCACAATATGGCAAGCTACTCCTCTGCCTAGCACATTCCAGATGCGCTTTAGGAACAAATGTAAATAAATAAAATTATTTATTGTTCTTGTGCTTAAAGAGCAGCTATTACTGGAACACGTTTATGTGGTCAGAATCCGATTGACAAATACATAAACCATTGTTTAATAACTAATCTATAGTCAAGCATGGTATAGGTTGTACCTGTAAATCTTTCCGTTGTCGTTTATATATTTGTAAAGAAGACAGTAGAATAAGTTTGGGAATCAAATCATCAGTTATTTAAATAAATCTGAATTCAATAAGAAGTAAACTTCCAAAATGATCTCATTTTGTACTACTGACTACTCAATTGCTTCTTTACAGCTATTTTGTTTAATATGTGATTTTATCATATGTGATCTCAAAAGTATAAACATGTCAGTATAACAAATTACCCATCCAATAGTTAAGTAATCTGATTAGGCTAATGGGCTTCAAATGGGGAGTGTTACTTACTGTACTGTATTACAATTTGTCACGTTGGCCTTCGAGGAGACCGTGAAAAGCCTTCCCTGCACTGCCTTATCTCAGCTTCGGGTTCAGAGAGAGCAGTTCCAGTCCTTAAGTGAGGCAGTTCCCCTCATCTTCTGCCCCTCTAGCGAGTGAGAACCAGCTGACCAGAAAAGGCGTTGAGTCCTACGTGCTCCACGACAGCTTCCGGAAGACCATCGTTGCACAGGTTTCTGACAGTAACCCAACAAACACTGCCAGAAGGGAGAGTCTTCTGCTACTGTTCAAAATAACTGGAATGCAAGACGAGACATTTAAAGAAATCAATACCTGGGTACAATAACCATCATCACCACAATGATAATGTTAAATCCTTTTAAATGTCTTGTTAATCTTTTTCACCAGAAAGAGATTGGATCCCTGAAGAGGTAATGTCTGCATCAGTTTAACTAAACGGAACACCAGTAGCATCATTCCTAATCAGACATCTACATTAATGAACCATGGCAGAATCAGGAGAGACTAGCCAGTTGAAAGTGACTGACCTTGACCATCACACGAATCACAAGATGCTCCAGCACCGACTGAGCAAAAATGTGAGATTGCATTTTTTCAACAAAAAGGAGTACTCTTTCCCCTCACTACTGACTGATCACTGTCTAACCAGTATTAAAGTAGAGCATCCAATGAGTTAAGAGGCCAAACGAAACCAGGGCTGCTGGGAAGGAAAAGAGCGTCTGGGGGGGCTAACCTCGGATGGCCTGCGAGTTGGAGGTGAGGACGAAGAGCTTTATGAGACTGAAACACAGTGGGGAATAGTCGTGTTCCCAGATGACGGCCGGGATGAGCAGCAGTTTGCCGTAGCTGGACAGAAGAAGGGCCCTCAGCAGTGTGGGCAGCTCCAAGCCGCACCATCCTAACCTCTGTACCAACCACAGGAAGGCCAGCACTCCGGCAACGAACGCACCCAGTTCTGGAGAAAACAACACAAGCTCAGTAGTGATCGTGATACCAGATTAAAATCCGGGCCAGGAACTGCCAATTTACCAGTAATAAAGCGCTGGACATAAATAAATAAAAAGTCAGTGAATTGGACTAAGAGAAAAATTCTAAGATATCCAAGGGGTTCTGCATAAGAGTGTTTTGTGAAATTATGAAATATAATCCACAAATTTGGCACATGTTGAGCAAAACATACATTTAAATAAGACAGGTTGTATCTTATCGCATGTTTCTTTGCAAAGGCCACTCACCCAGTGCAGCCAGCACAAACATGCCATAGAAATCCCATTCTTTAGTGTATCTGATGATGTCCGTGGGATCGACAGTCTGCTCAGAGCCTTGAAGCTGCGACCACCTCAAGTAAGCCTCACACAGCAAGCAGAACACACAAAGCTTCCCGTGAATCTAGTACAAGAAAGGAATCATACAGTTAAGAACCTGGGGAACTAAGGGTCTTTTCTCAAATGACACAAAATTGTTCCAGTTCCAATTTTTGTCTCATGTATTACTAAAATAAGCTGAGGATACAGCAGCTCAAATTTTATGGTTTAAAATTGTAATGTTGGTTCCCCAAAAGTGATTGAAACTGAAAAACCTGCAAACTATACTCACATTTACTTTTGTATTGTATAAAATGTGTCGGAAGGCTTGGGTTTTGCATAGAATGGCATCAATCAGGATTATTACAGGATCATATTCAATATATTTATCCACGGGCTTCTGGCATGATTCCTGGAACAAAAATACAAGGCATTACTCATTCACTATAAAATAATTTCTTACAATACCTAGACCTGTTGTATTCTCATTTTAGCAGCTATCTACAGCATAGAACACATTGACTCAAGACATTAAATGATCTATGCTAATGATCAGAAGTAATGCAAGTAACAGAATGAGCCGTTTTCTAATCGTGTATGCTGAAACAGCTGGCTGTTATCAATTTGACGTAAAAAGGTAACAACTAGCCGGCCGACAGGTCATGCAATTAGCTAGCTGCAACAACAAGCATGCGCCTCATTAATGGCTGCTTACGCATATTGTAATTTTCAAAACTCCATTGCTGTAATCTCGGTGAAGCTCATTCGCATCGGCATTACATTCAACACATCTAAATGGTACACGTTCCATGCTGCCGTAAAACTATAAACGAGCTTCTCAGATCTGACTTCCTGGATTTAGCGAGAAGGTGGGTGGCCTTGTTTGTTCCCTGGGATATGTAGTCTAACGTGTGGTTTGGCGGGCAATACACTTTGCGCCGCTGCACTGGAGACAACTGGCGCCAAGGAACTACATTACCAAAGCATCAGCGCTTCTCACCTGCACATGAAACACAACATGGCACCTGCTGGCCGGGGTGTTGTTGTGGTTGCGTTCTCCTTGCTGTGTTTATGCAGAGCAATATTTTCCACTGAATACTTTTCTACACTTACGTTATTCAACAGTGACCTGCACAAGCATGGCTGCAGCTCTCCGTCCGAGTGGGAAGAATATACTGCGGATTGCGGTGAGAGCTTTTGTGTACAGTTTTGCCACGTCCACTCACTGTACTTAATGATAGATTTGGCTAAAACGCTTCCGTATCCGTTGACAGAAGGCTGTTGTCTTATGGCTAACTAACTTGACAGCATATATAAATCGGATGTTTAATTGATTTTACTCTTCTGTTTTTTAATGTCATGAACGTGTAAAATAGCTGTAAGCATTTGGGAGCTTAGCTGTATGTAGCTCGCTAACTGGTAGTGTCCTTCGTGGATTTGTCCAGTAAGAAACACAGATTTATATGGCGTCAATAACGCTGCTGTCGAACTCCGAAGCGAGTGACCTTATGTAAGTAATTCCACCATTTTTCGTTTTTTATTTTTTATTTTTTATTTTTAAATCGACGGTCAATTTAACACATTTATTGAGACTAATTGTCAGTTATACAAACTACAATTCACAATTATTTTATGCCGAACACTTGTACTACAACCACAGGGTACGTGGAAATGAGTGACATTTTGAGTATTTTAGGTTATTGTTGGGGGAAAAAAGTATACGAATTCTATCAGTCCCATAACTTATGGAGTCCACTTATGGTGGCTCAATGAACTGTTTGGAACTGCAGAAAGCATTTTTCTTCAAGTGCCCTAACTGTGGTTAACATTTAATACCAAAGTGGTGGTTTGTGCACTATTTAATTTTGCTTGCCACCATACCTACGTATGGTTTCTGTGCCCTTGTGCTGTGTAGAGTCGTCCATTCTTCAGTTGGAGGATCAAGACTGCGAGGAAGCGGGCAGCCTGCCGTGCGAGTCGGTCTTCTCCCTGAATGCAGAGAAGATCCTGGTGAGCCCACACCATCTTTTACGGTGGATGTTAAATGGACAGAGGGGGGGGGAGAAACGGATATCTGCATGCTCTGGTCATTTGGCCTTGCCAGTGTTTAATTTGTTGCTCGAGATTTGGTGGCAATCGTGACTGTGTGTGTCTCTTTAATGTGCGTCTATAATTTGACGGTGGAGCTAAGGTTTTGGGGTGTCTTTGTGGCTCGTTATGAAGAAAAAACGAAGATGTTTTCAACTTAATCCTCCTTTGTCGTTACTCTGCGCCTTCCTGAACAGAGCCAGGCAAAGTTGTTCATTGAACAGAAGCGATTCCCTTTTGCAGTTGAAAATCACAACACAAACGAAGAGCTAGGTAGGTGGATTGTAATGATCATACTGATGTTGAAAAGAAAAAAGGGGTGTATGTGTGTATCTGCTGGTATATCATTTCACACTCTCTCTCTCTCAGCGATAGGTTATGTGCTGATTGGAAACGGTCTGTACGATGAAGCCGTCAAACACTTTTCCTTGCTGTTGCAGGTTGGTAACGACTGTATGTTCTTTGAAGGGAGTCATACAGCTCTGTCATTAAATTGCTGTTTTTACTGGGAAATTTATAACAAATTAACAACTTTTTCTGTTGAATGCCATGAAAAATGTTACTCTCCTTTGTGTTTGGTGGTTTGTACTAACAATGCTCTGGAACTAAGCTAGAGGTTTTGATTTGGCTTCCATTAATCGGATGCAGGGGGATCCAGAGCTTGTCAGTGCCATCTACGGAAGGGGGATAGCATATGGAAAGAAGAGCCTGCAGGTAAATGACTTGTCTGACTCAGTCAGTTGGCGTGGGCCGGTCCCCAGGATTTTGACCTTTCTGGTTCGAGTACGCACCGCGTCTGCCGAATTTGACAGGGAGTTCTGTTCCAGCTACTTGCTTCGCAGCAGCAGCAACCCTCTGCATTTCACGGGACCTGCAGACTGTGGATCTCCTGTACAGGCGGCGTACGCTCTCTAGTGTGTGACTAATGGGCTGGAAGAGTTCGGCTGCATTTCCACATTGCCTCCGTGCGTCTTCAGGGTTCATACAGTGGGGCCAAGATATGATAGAATGCTGATTTAAAAAAATGGAGCGAACATTTTCAAATAGAATTGCTGATTTTTTTTTTTTTTTGCTAGGCCAAGCTATTTTTAAGTAGTGAATGTGCAGCGTGACGCACCATAAATAAAGATAAACAGGAGAGTGTATACCGAGTTTGTCACAGTGACAGGAGGCGGACTGAGTTGGTGTTTCGTGAAGGCTAACAGTGGTCCACAGAGGTTGCCGTCTCTCCTTACATGCAGGATTTCAAGAATGCTGACCTGGCGCTTTACGAGCTGAGCCGGGTGATATCCTTGGAGCCAAACCACCCGGAGGTGTACGAGCAGCGGGCAGAGGTGGGAAAGCAAGAGCGCGCCCCTGAAGTTCACAGTACCGCCAATAACGGAGACTAGGAAACTATGGCAATGTGTTTAACCGGTTTTACATGTTCTTCAAGCTCATGGAACTATGCTGTCTAAGTTCCAACTAACCAACCTTGTGCTTGCAGATCCTTTCCCCCCTGGGGCGAGTCAGTGAGGCTTTGAGTGACCTCTCCAAAGCCATTCAGCTACAACCCTCTGCCAGGCTCTACAGGCACAGAGGGACGCTGCTCTTCATATCCGAGGTGAGCCCTGTGCAAATCCCGGGACGGGTCCTGGTTTCTGTGTACTAATGGTCCCGTATCCCATATCCCGTAAACTGCTCTGGAAGTCTGGAGTGTGGCCCTGCGGTTAAAGTCTGAAAGTTTCTTTTTTTTTTTTTTTCAAACTGGACAAGCTTTTTACTTGTTTTGTTTTTGGTGTTTCACCCGCCCTTGTCTGCGTGTTCCCCACACAGGACTATGTTGCTGCTATGGAGGATTTTCAGCAGTCTTTAGATTTAAAGAAGAATCAGCCCATCGCCATGCTTTACAAAGGCCTGACGTTTTTCCACAGAGGGATGCTGAAAGTAAGGCACTAGACTTTTTCGGTTTTAGTTTAGTGAGATCCGCAACAGCTCTATGTTGAGAACAGCCTCTAAGATAATCCAGCAATTATTGTTATTTGTGACAGGAAGCCATTGAAACATTTAAGGATGCCCTGACATTAAAATCAGACTTCATAGATGCGTACAAGAGTCTCGGACAGGCCTACAGGTGAGGTGTTTTTCCTCACTGGCTGCTTGTCTTGACACAGGTACATGTTGACATTCCCCTTTGAACTTTGACCTATGCCGAGGGGGAAAAAAAAGGAATGGCTTGAATGATTTTGGTACATTTGGCACATGCCGTGTCCGTGTGTGTGTTCAGGGAGCTGGGTGACTTTGAAGCGGCCATGGAGAGCTTCCGGAAGGCTCTGCTGCTCAACCAGAACCACATCCAGTCGCTGCAGCTGAGAGGCATGATGCTGTACCATCACGGCAGCCTCCGGGAAGCTATAGGCAACTTCAAGGTAGTAACCCAGTCGCACGGTTCTGTGTTTCCGTCTAGGAAAAAAGCCCCCCTTTCTCAGCGTTCAGCGTTCCTGCCCAACTCGATTTTGAGTATTTCCTACCAGCCATTCCAGAACTCTTTATCTCCACATTGAAATCCATGTGGGCGGGCTTGAGCTCTGTTCCCCATTCATTTTTAAGCTTTCATTTGGTGTTGTGGGTTGGCATTTTTGAATTGCTACGTGTCGAACTGGACCGCCCATCCATTTTGCTCTCCAGCCTGCTTGTGTGGAATGATCTTCAGGTCTTTTGGTTGTGCTCTGTGGACTCTGTGGAGCACTTGTGTGATGACGTGACAGACAATTCCGGATCTCTCTAGGGTAGACCTTTGAAAGCAAAACTGTCATTCTTCTGTAAAAGAAACTGAGGAATGTATCCCAGAAATCACATAAATTCTCCCAGAAAGTCAGAACAGGTTGAAGTTCCTTAAGGCCAGGGGATTGGATAAGGGTTTCTATACTGGACTTTCCACCCCTTAGTTTGCAAGTCTAAATCCAAGAACCAAAACTGCTGTTGTCCCTTTCAGATAAGAAGCCTAATCATCACGCTGCCAATAAGCAATATTAATAAGTGTGGAATGTTCAGTGTGTAAATCGCTTTGGATGAGAAATATGTACGGGGGGTATTGTATTGGACATTATGATGGAGCGTCTCTCTCTAAGCTCGAGTGCGTGCGTTTGCATTTCTGCGACGGTCACCCGCCAACACAGCTGCGTTTCGCTCATGCCGCTCTTGTACATTGCAGAGGTGCCTGCAGCTGGAACCGTACAACGAGGTGTGCCAGTACATGAAGGGTCTGAGTCACGTGGCCATGGGGCAGTTCTACCAGGGCATCAAGGCCCAGACGAAGGTCATGCTTAACGACCCGCTGCTGGGCCAGAAAGCCAGCTCCGAATACCTCAAAGTCAAATACCTCCGAGGTGATTACCATTCCGGCCCCTTTTTTTTCCCCCATAAGTACCGTCAACTGACTGTGATTCTCTGTGATTGTTGCTTCTTTAGTATTTATTTTCATTTTCTCATTGGTGGACAAATTCGACAGGAGCCGACCATTTGTCTCCAGATGAGAAAATAAAACCGTATACTCTGAAAGTAATTTTCTGTCTTTGGTGCGCATCCAACTCTACAGTTGTATTCTACCAAATTTTGAACTTTTTAAAGAATGACTTTGTTTTGTTTCTGGCGAGACTTTTAACCTTATCCCTCCGCCTCCTGTTCTTTGTACACGGACTGCTCTGTCATTTATAATAGCGGCTGTTTCTCTCTCTCTCTCTCCCTCCCCCTGCCCCCCCCTTTTTTTTTTTTCGTTTTTGTTGTCAGAATACTCTCGCTACTTGCACTCCCATCTCGACGTACCTGTGGCGGAATACAATGTCGATCAAGATCTTCCCGGGAACTTCAAGAACCACTGGGCTAAGAACCTTCCGTTCCTGATAGAGGACTATGAAGAGCAGCTGGGATTGCAGCCGCACATCAAGTGAGCGTAGAGCGTTTAAAGGGCAGTACAGTGTAGTTCTGTAGGGTTACTTTGGCTAACTGCATGCTAGCCTCCACTCAGTCGACTGGGGCACCCTGTCCCCCGTACCCATGTCTGTATTAACACCTGCTTTGTAACCGCAGATGTCTGATCTTGTCCCCCCCCCCCCTTTGTTGTTGAAGGGATGTTCTACCTCAGAACTTTGAAAGCTATAATATTGAAGTTCAGAAGCTCATTTGCACTGCAGATCACCTGGGGGCCCTTATGCAATATAGCACCCCAGGATTTCTTCCAAATCGCAGGATACACAGAGGTGGGTGGATACAAGGACTTTGGTTGAAAATCGTTCTCGTTATCACATTATCCTAAATGTAGGCTGTTCTTTACCCTTCTGCGCTCAAAACGTTTAAAGCAGTTTAGAACTGAATATCAAGAGACCCAAAGCGTGGGAAGGTGTTGTCCTCTCGAATTAGACTCAGATTAGATTTGTGATGTTCCTAGTTTTAATGCGAGTGGCCTGTACCTCGTGAAAGGCATTGTGCCCATTTAGTTCTTAGTGAATGCTTGCATTCAACATTAATGTGTTTTTTTATTAAACTGGAATGTCAGGGAATTTTTTTCATTCATTTGTGTATAATATATATATCTCACACACACAAGGTGTACCTAATAAAAATGGCCTCTGTGTGTGTATATATAATATATAAAAACCAGTTGCACGGCAAACTAGCTGGGTGACGCATAAGGCAACCTGTTTGGTCAGAGTTTGGGTGGATCGGTCTGTTAAGGTTTAACCCTGGAACGTGACGGTGACGGTGCTGTTTAAATGCTGCAGCCATGGGCCTGGCCACAATAGAAGTCATGCAGGCTATGCAGCGCACCTGGAGCAACTCGAAGGTACGAGTCAACGGCAGGACCAGGCCCATGCAGTGGAGAGACATGTTCGACATAGCCGTCAAGTGGAGGAGGTGAGCAGGGGGTGGGGCTACAGCGCAGTCTGGCCAATCGCTTTACCGGGGAGGAGGGGCATGTAGGCAATGTCCCAATTTCTCTAAAGATGTATCCTCGTTGCCTTTGCCCTCTTCTTCCGCAAGTCGGGTGTGTGTCTTCTGTCGCCGTGTTAAGCGCTGTCCCAGTTCACAGTAGGAGCCAGTGAAGGAACATTTACATGTCATGGCTTCACTCGTTCGCCAAGACATCGAGGTATCCTTCAGTCATCCCTCTCGACTGGCTTAATGGCCTTAATGTTAAAACGGCGATATAACCCTATCCAGTATATAAAGTCTAAGTAGTAGTAAATGACTCCTGTTAATTGTAAATTCTTGCAGAATTCACTCTAGAATTAACTCTGGAATTGCTGATTTCCCATGACGACCAGCTTAACTTGTATAACAACATATTCAAGTTTTTAAAAGGAGGGGCAGTGAGAGTTTTGAGTACCTATGCCGTACCAAATTTTAGTGCACTCTTTAGGAATGAAGATCTGACAAATAGTTACCAGAAAATAAATGAATCTTTTAAAAGTTTAATTAAACTATACTGTGCTAAATTTGTGTATTGTGTTACTTCACACTAGTCGCAAGCACTGCACTTGAAGTCTTCTTTAAAAAAACTCAATATGGCTGACCCTTTGTCAGACATGTACGTTTTTTCCCAGTCGTCCTTGAGCGTGATCCCCTCTGCATTCATCGTTGTGGCATCTTTACCCGTTTGTGTCGCAGGATTGCAGACCCTGACCAGCCAGTTTTGTGGTTGGATCAGATGCCAGCCAGAAGTCTTAGCAGAGGTTTCAACAACCATATCAACCTCATCAGGTGTCTCTCTGTTCTTTTAGCTCTTTCAGCTCGATTCCATCGAGGCGTATCTGAGATGTTAAATCTGCTATTGCGGAATGTCTGAACCTTTTTGTTTTATTGTTTTATCAACAGAGGCCAAATCATCAACATACGATACCTGGCTTACTTTGATAACATACTCAGCTTCATCAAAGACAGGATACTGGTTTACCATGGGTGGGTCTCGACAGTCTCTATAACAAATTTGATCTCTAGTACATACCAAACATTATTTTATCTGTAGTTTTGTGTATTTTTTTTTAAAACTTTACTTTCCCTGTCACCCTATTCTGAGTCTATTCCAAATTCTCTTTCCATCTACATTTGTAGAGATTTTTGACACATTTTCGTTATAAAAAAAAAAGCGTTTTCAAGCGTTTTTGACCCCTAGGGCTTACAACCCACGGGGATTGTTAGAAGTGAGACAAGCCCTGGAGAATGTCAACAAAGTGGAGGACCTTCTGCCCATAATGAAGGTAATGAAACGATGTGATGACTGACCGGGGGCTCTAAAGGAGAGGGCCTTTTCTCTCGGCCCGCAGTTTTGTAAATGACACAAAGGTCTCTCGTTTCTTCCCCTGAAGCAGTTTAACAGTAAAACCAGAGACGGCTTCACGGTGAATTCGAAGGTGCCCAGTTTAAAAGACCCTGGGAAAGAATATGACGGTTTCACCATCACCATCACGGGCGACAGGTTAGTTTGAGTGGCGTGGCAGCGATTGGCCAATGCCTACTCTCGGCATGACGCTCAAGAATCCACATGTGGCGTATCCAACGTTTCTGCATTTGACTGATCAGTGACCGTGGTCATCGTTAAATCCTCCAATCCCTGCTCTCCTCGAATGTGCATGTTGAGTTACGGCAGCCAGCGGCTGGTCCAGCCACCAGCGGGCGCAGTTTGGGAATGAGACGAGTAAAAAGACGGGACGGAAGCCCTCCGCTGACTCTTCTCACGCGTGCGTGTGTGTGTGTGCGTGTGTGTGCGTGTGTGTGCGTGTGTGTGTGTGTGTGTGTGTGTGTGTGTGTGCGTGCGTGCGCGGGCAGGGTGGGCAACATGCTCTTCTCCGTGGAGACTCAGACGACCGAGGAGAGGACGCAGCAGTACCAGTCGGAGATCGAGTCCCTCTACAAAGACCTCACAGCCAAGGGCAAGGCGCTGATGCTGTCCACGGAGCTCGGGGTATCGACATTCTCCTTTCTTTTGTAAATTCTGACTGAGCAGGCACTGCAGCGGCCTATTTCGTCCGCCCAGAGAAAGCGACTGCAGCTCTAAAGCTAAAACGGGGCTGGTTTCGTTCTGCCATGTTTAACACAAAAGCTGTCCAGAAAAATTTGTTTTGGTTTTTGGTTTTTTGTATTTTGGTTTGAGAGCAAGCTATTACATTCTCCAGAGGAGTGTTACTTCCATTGTAGTAGTATATTGATTATGTAAGCAAACTTCTCTCTCCCTCCAGGATGCAGATGCTGTGTGTAATTTAGTCCTGTCTCTGGTCTACTACTTCTGTAACCTAATGCCCCTTTCAAGAGGCTCCAGGTGAGACTCCTTGCTGTCTTAGGCTTTTGAAAGGAGTAATTGATCTTTGGCAACGTTTACTCTTGTTTAGCGAATGGGCTTGTTTACTTTTACGTTGTTTATTTGGTCTAGTCGAGATGATGTGTCCGTTTTTACTCAGTGTTGTTGCGTATTCCGTTGTCATGGGAGCGCTGATGGCCAGCGGGAAGGAGGTGATTGGGAGGATCCCGAAAGGAAAGGTAACGCTACTGAAGAGCTAGGCTTCATTGTGCTGCGATATCGCAGTATTGGATACAAGCATGCTAACATTTCCTGCAGAGCTTACCGTTGCAAAAGAGTTTAACTTCTTGCTATTTTTGCTTTTCTCATTGTTTTGCCTTGGTTGGTTTCAGCTGGTTGATTTTGAAGCCATGACAACATCCAATCCTGACAGCTTCAGTAAAACAGCCAAGAACTGGATGAATCTAAAAAGGTAAGTGTGTGTATGAATAGATGGTCCATGGCTGACATGCGACGGCTGTGAATGCATTTTACTATACATGTTAGCAGTGGTCCTGACTAGTGGTTACCATGTTTAATCAAGCATGTGGTCACGTTGAAGAAGTCATCGTCTGCATGAGATACAACTCTGTTTCTGCGTTCCCTCCAAGCCTTCCGGTCTGGTACCACAGTCTTCCAGCGGTAGCAGAAACGTTTCCCACGTCGAGAACCATGATCGAGGTTCTGAACACGGACTCCACGCAGCACTGTCTGAAGAAGTCCTAGCAGCGCGCCTCCCCTTGCAGAACCTCCTCCTCCTCCTCCTCCTCTCGTGCCTTCTCTGCTGGTAGTCTTAGGGTGCCCCTGATCAGAACCATCTTGTTTTCCCCAAAAGCACAACACATTTCCATGTTTTTCCCCTCCCTGGTTAAAATTTCCTTCTGATTTGATGAATCTTTCCCAAGTTTAACTAGTGATTGGACCTCCGCGAGCTGAGGTGGACATATCCTGCACTTCACCTTGTTTTATGGAAGCACTGTGAATCCTGCACTGTTGTCGTTAAAAGGATTTTTAAAATTCCCTGTAGATTCTACAGGCGCTCGCAGACAAACGGCGATACTCTACAGGCTATTTAAATATTCATTCTAATTTCCTGTGAGGGTTTTTCCGTTTCCCTGGGGGGGGGACTCATTTTTTATGTTCCTGTTAGCGTACGTGACTGCTATTTTGTTAAATGGGAGTCATGTATCATGACAGAAGCACAAATATATTTGAATAAATTATTTTGGCCCTTATCTGAACCCTTATGCAGTGGTTCTGCCTATAAGCAGAGAATGTGAGTGAGGAGATTTAAACACCCAGTGACTGCGTATTGCAAATGATTACTTGAACACCTAACAAGAGAAGCAATCTTTTAGAAATGTGTTTTAATTTTGTTACTGGAGAATGTCTGAGCGACGTATATGGTTCTTCCGTATTTGTTTTATTGACGTAACCTTCGAGGGAAAGATGGGGTTGAGTAGCGTTGTCCCAGAGAATTCCACCTCCATTATAATTTTTAAAATTATTTGTTCGAGTGATTTCAGGAAAATGAGGCACGTTCTTCTTGTAAGTTTTCTGTGAGAAGGTTTAACTTGGGTCGAAAGCAAGATTCAAGATTATTCAAGATTACTTTTTTCTCACATGTAGGCAGATGGTCCTATGGATATATTTATATTTTTGACTTAAACCATCAGTTGTAAGTTATCCCCACCTTCACCCTACATTGTGATTGAAATGACATTCGTGAAATGAAAGATACGTTTTTTTTAATTGTTTTTAAAGGACTGGGAGTGTGGTCATTTTATCATTTTAAGTTGGTGTGTCCATATCATTGAGGGTGCTGTCGTGGTAGGGGTTTCTAATTGTATTGCACTGTGTGGGGGGTGAAGGTCAAATTGGCTTGATTTCTAAAAGGAGGCATAGGGAACCATTTAAATTCTCAACACGGGACTCACATTTTCAGTGTTAAGGTTGTCAGGATTTTGTGTAATTAGGCAAATTAAATCGTCAATAAAAAAGATTTGACAATTTTTTTATTTTTTTTTTGCTGTACTTATTTGATCTTTTCCAATTGAAATACTTTGGATTTGTTTTATATTTAGCATATTTCTTTAAAGGACAGTCACTGTGAATTCCTAATAACCTAACGTAAAACAATTTAAAAAAAATGTAATCAGTCTAAATTTCATTTCATGAAAAGACTAGAGCCGAGAAATGTGTCCATCAAAAACTATACGAAACTAATTTTTGACAAATGACGACATTGTTGTGACATTCAAACCACTAGGTGGCACACTTTTTCCTCTACTAAATGGAACTCACTGGTACGTTAAGTATTTGTTTAGTAGAGCGGATGAGAAATGGCCGATCCTGTCACAGCACTGAAATATGACAATCTCACGAATGCTTTGACGGACTTTGTCAAAGTTGGTAGAGACTTGTTACAAAATGCCGAGACGGAGAGCAGTAAAGACGGTACGGTATATATGTTACTTTATGCTTTGGCTGTAAAAGTAAGATGGCTAGCTATTTAAGCAACATTGATCCCTTGGTTTGTAGCTTGTTTCTTGATAGCCCGGCAACGGTGCGTTGATTTCCTTATGAACATTTTGATTATATTGGTTATTTACATTTATATACAGGTTACTTACAAGAGTTTGTGTCAAAGAAAATCGGCTCCCTTTTCGGAATCATCGCTGCAGGTGCAACTTTCCTAAACAGGTGAAAATGCTTACAAGGATTTACCAAAGGCTTAAATCCGTATTCTTTATCATTGTAAATTTTTTATGATAAAAATAGGGGACAATCTAGCGCCTGTTATTATTATTATTTTATTATTATTTATTTATTAACAGCTTGTCTGTGAAGAAGTTGAACGAAGCAGAAGACCAGTGGACAAATGCCTATCAGTAGGAGTTAAAGTTTAAAATTCAGAAACATTATTTACTAATTTAATGATTTTCGTACATATTTGAGAGATATAGGTCTTTTTCTCTTGTTTTTAAACCAGTTGTGCTGAAGTCCGTAGCCATGTTGAGGAATTACTGGAGCTGGAGGTAAATTCCCCCTACCCAAACTCGCTCTCTTTGGTACACACATTCACACTTGAATTCTGTAACGTAAAGTAGAAAACCAATGGTTTTTAAATAGGATTGTCAAGTAATGGGTCTGAATGAAGACGATAGCCTGTTATACTAAGCTTTCTCAGTATGTTTATCTGTAGGGGAGAAGCGGGTTGTGGTCTTAGGCTTGCGGCATTTATGACCCCCCACTGTGTCTTCACTGTGCAGGCAGACTGGGACGGCTTTCTGCAGCGGCTGGACGGCGAGCTGCAGATGAGCGACACGGTGCTCTGTCAGAGCCCGCTGGCAGAAAGCATGCCTGCAGAGACTCCTCTCATGGACGTCCGGAGTGGGGAGTGAGTGGGAAGCAGTGTCGTCTCTTTACCCAAATCTCTTTATCTTAACGCCATTTTACATGTTTCAAAGCGGTTTTCTCCCTTGGTGATATTCATGTTGTCTTTAAAAAATGGGGCTTAGTTCCCATCCAATCCCAGTACCTTAGCAAAAATGTTATTACTCTTCAGACATAGTCTCCTATGTGAAATGCTGGCCGGTTTTAACGAAGAGCTTGGAATCTTACTGATGTGCGTTGTGGTCTTGCACAGGAGCGTGACCTTGGGCAGGTACCTCGGGAAAGGTGAGAACCTGCTTCTCGTCTTACTCCGACACTTTGCCTGACTTCCATGACGAGACCACCTGACAGAGCTGGAGGCCAATCAGGTAGGCGTGTCGCAGAGAGGTGGGCTTCCTGCTCCGAACCTGTTTCAATATCATTTAAAGACGGACAGACAGACAGACAGACGACTGAATATCGGCTTTGCTGTCCTGTCAGCGTCTCCTGGAAGCTGGATCAGTGCGGGTTTTGGTGATCTCGTTCGGCTCCCTGGAGGGGGCCCGTTACTGGCTGCAGGACACGGACTGCAAGTACGACATGCTACTGGACCCTCAAAGGAAGGTAGGGCACCAGCTGCCTGTTTCCTCCAGAGCGTGGCGCACAATGAGATTTTCAGCTCCACCGTTTTTACATCGGCTGTGTGCATGTGTGTCACAGGTTTACAGCGCATTTGGCTTGGGATCGTCCTACGCTAAAGTTTTAAAGTTCAACAGCATGCTCCACTACGCAGAGTTCGTCACTTTAAATCGGGTGTTTCCACAAGCACAACCTAACGTCATAGACGACATCTATCAGGTAAGGCGGAACAAGACTTCCCCGTTCCATCGTTTACTCAACCCCGCGCGCTTCAGTTGTGTACGTTGACTTGATTTGCTTGATGATGTAGCTTATGATAGAATAGTCTGATGAAATTATTTCAGGTTAATCTTGTTAGGCCAAAATTCTAGTCATTTCATGATGGAATGGCTTTTACTGATGAATGTATACCAGTGTACCATTTGAATGGCAAATTCTTTCTTAGTACAAAATCAGGTAGTGAAGTTGTGAATTTGGTTCCAGCTGGGTGGAGATTTTGTGCTGGATGAAGCCGGCCGAGTGACGTATTCCCACCCCAGCAAGGGTCCACTGGACAGGCCTGCAGCGGTGGAGATACTGGCTGCCATAGCCAGCTGAACGGATTCTTAATGGCACAGGGACAAGGCTATCCTCCTCAGCTTGTATGTATGAAGACAGGGCTCCAAATCATGCCTGAATGAAGGACCTTTGTCTGATGGGTGCTCACAAGCTGGGGCTCTGGACTCAGGATCCGTCGATCATTCACTTCTAATAGCTTTTTAGGGCAAATGATTAATTCATGCGTTTAAAAGCGGTTCTATTGAAGTTTTAATAGTGGAATCCGTTTCGGAAGTTTTTTCTAGCAGAAACGGTTTTGCACTAATTTTGAAGCTGCTTTGCTTGTGAAAAAATAATTGATGATAAAAGTTGTATGAAAACAAACCATTGAGGGGGTCAACCCATTTTATAATAATGTTGTGTATATGTAGTTTGAATGAAGCAAAATCTAGTTTTTAAAACAAAAAAGCTATGATTTATGCAAGGCTACATTACTAGTGTGAACCTGAATGAGAACCTCTGAAAAGGAATATACTGAAGGGTTTTTTCCCCTAACAAACCACAAAATGCTTAGCAGGAATAATTTGAATATACAAAGTTGTGACTTTATTTGTACATGTTAGTTGTTAGTGAATAAACGTACTTTGCAAAGCAAACTTCTTTAATGCTACGTCTGCTGCCATGCACGGTGGATAATACATTTTAAAAAAGTGAATTGTTTTTGTTCAGGGAAACGTTTCAGGCATCAAACTCACACAGGTAGTGCATTCGCCTGTCGCAGTGGTTGTCCCACCAGTCCCCATCGTCGGAGGATATAGCCACGCAGTTCTCCCGCCGGCCCCCGTCGGGCTGGCTGGACAGGAAATGCTTGCGCCACTGGAAGAAGGTGACGCGCGTGTTGTCCTCAAACAGGAAGAGCCCCTCTGAGCGCAGGTCGTTGATCCCCAGCCACACGGGCCAGTTCCCTGGGTGGAAGAATCCACGGGCGTAGTCGGCCAGTACCTCCTGCTCCTTCCGGTCCCTAGGCATAGCCATCCTGCCGCCCCGCTCCAGGCACCGCTGGCTTGCCCCTGAGTATGTCTCGTATGAGCGGTAGACCAGGAAGCATTTATGCCCCACCCTCCGGCCCTTCTGACAACCTGTGGAGAGATGGGTAGCGTCAAGCTAAACGCGCACAAGCGGTCGTCAGTGAATAGGATGCTACGTTATGTTTTTTTTTTTTTTTTTAAACATCTATACACGAGTGTATTCAGATGAGATTTCCATTCTAAAATTGAGGAAAAAGGAGCTCGTGTCCCTCTCAAGACGGTAGCATTGGAAACGCTTCCCTCACCTTCCAGCCGTCCGATTTCCTTGCGGTTCTCCTTGCTGAAGAGTGACACCTGCTGTACCCCATCGTCCACCTCCTCGAGTTTGGCATCCAGCCGGGACACTCTGTCCAGGAGCTGCGTCACCTTCACGTCCAGGGTGTAGTGCAACACATTCAGGCGGTGAATGGCCTGGTCCATCGCTGCCAGCCTGGACACTGTCGGGATGGAGAGAGGTTTACCGTCAGTTTGCCTTGAACCGTTTCAGGTCAAGAAGGTTGTTTTCGGCGACGGTTGCGGGAATTAGAACGGTAATGATGGACCCACAGACGTAGTTGTACGAGTTTTCAAAGTCGGAGACGGGAGAGGTGGGTTCCGGTTCCTCTGGCCCTCCTTCGCTCTCCTGGGTTTCCGCGCTTTTGGGATTCGGAAGAGGCTGTATCTCCTCCACCTACGAAAGAGAATGCTGGAGTGAATAGGCCAGTTATAACTGTGACCTGGAAATCTGTCACAGATTAAATATGTTAGTGCCATAAATTTGTGTCCTCGGGGTCTGGAAATGGTTTGTGTGAAAAATCATCATTTCAACTCCAGCTTAAGAAACATTAAACCACAATACGTTTATCCTGACAAGACTTCTACCACATTTAAGAATATAGTGAATATTACATTTCGGACGTAGTGGAAACCTTCCTCGCGTGCCAGTAAAATTTACTTCAAGTCATTCATAATAGCTTCTTCACCTCCGACTTGCAAACGTGTCTGGTGCTGGTTGAAGTCCACCGTACGTACGGTGTGTAACAGACAACCTCGTGCACAGAGTTCCCACCTGAGGTGCAGGTTTCCTTTCAGTGCTGGCAACTTCAGAGTCTGCCTCCAGGGTCTCCTTCCCCGTGTCGCACAGGCAAAGCGCAGGAACGCACAGGATCATCCCCAGGAAGGCTGCTTTTCCCATTGTAACCTGAATCGGTCTGGTGATCCTCAGTCTCCTTACTGGCTTCTCCGGTCCAGACTTTGCTCTTCTCAGCCTCTTCACGGCTCGCTTGTCCTCAGCTGGGCCTCGCCAACAACAGGAAGCGCCTTTTGTCTTTCCTGTTACCTCCCACTTCCACGCTTTGTGTCAACGGTGCACTTCAGCTGGGGCAGCCCTTGTGGCACACATTCTTATATATATATATATATATATAAAATCAGACTTTCCACCAGCTGAAGGGTCTGGCCATGGAAAAGCATACATGGGTGGAGTTATACCAACTGAAAAGGACCAGTGTTTCATAACCACACCACAAGATGATAGATTTAATGCCTGGGCAATTTGGCAATGTGAAATGCATAAAGAACGTTAAGTGCAAAAAAAAAAAAATCAAATGGGCACATTTATTTTCAATGAAAGATTTTTCATGCACATTCCAGTCAGCCTGGTAACGTGCCAGGCCGACTGGAAATTTATCGTCAGAGAAGAAGTACGACTTTGTACTCTGGCATTGAAAAACTAAATAAACAAGCAGGTTAATTATTTACAGATTTTTAAACAGCATTTAAGTTAACCAGCCCTAAAGAGCCAGAATAGGTCAGCTGACCCAACATAGGTGGTCAGTTGTTTTCCAGTCTTAATCGGCGTCTATATTGGTTCATGGCTTGATATCAAATACAGAGAAAGTACTTGTCAGGCTTTGGTTCCAAAGATCAACACTCTGAATAAACTGATTGATCTTGGATAGAACAATTCTTGGTTTGTTTTCTATTGAAAGTTTCTAACCTTTACCGCCACCTTGTGGACCGGTGGTTTCCAAAAGCAAAACAAAGATTATCTTGAGCAAATGTACTCAGTTTTTGTTTTATTTGCATAGCTTTAGTGTTTTCCGATCCATGAGTACAACACTTCGAGACAAATAGAATAATGAAAACAACAATTAAAGATTATCTTGAACGGATACCTTGCAATATAGTTATGTAAATTGGCTCTACCTTCTATGTTTGAAACTGTTTAAACATGCTACCTTAAGCATCAATCTGAGTGCTTACATAAAATACATATTTTTTCTTAACACTAGTATGAGGTCAGAGTAACAAGGATGTAACAAAAAAAAATTTTGGCCTTTGTTAGTGGAAAACAATATGTACATTATTTTTGTTTGCTTAACAAAAAGCCTTTATCCTAGGCTATTTACAATGTTTATAATGGGGATAAATTTCAACAACCATTTCATAACGTTAAATTAACATAATAGTAAAGTCACACTGATGTTGCTGCAACATCACAGCAATTTGATGAGAATTTTCTCTAGAAGGCCTGCGGGGATAAAAATAATTTTTTTTTTTTTTTTGTTTCTTTCAGTTCAGCTTTCGAGTGCAGAATGCAGAGAAGAGCTGTCAGGACCTCCACCGTCTTCCGCTGTTACCAGTTGTCCAGGAAGTCGAATCCCGTCTTCAGAATATTACTGCTTGTGTTAAACTGAGTCGACAGAAAAAAATTTGAGAAGTTACGTTTAGCTTTTCATTACCATTTTACTGATGCAGATTTTACAATCGTCGTAAATTCATGATAAAAAATACCTCTTCCTACGTGCAAGTTTTAGATTATATTGTACATGTTTCGTGGCGGTTAAAAGTAACTAATAACAAAAAAAACTCTTAAAAACAATAATTCCAGAGTTTAATCATCGCGATCACTGAGGGTTTGAAGAGAACACGGTAACGAGGCCTGATTTTGAATATCACGTAAAACACATGGAGAACTCACTTGAGAGAATGCGGAACTATTGGCCGCGGGAGCCTCCGCCTCAGCCTCCTTGGAGGCGCTCTTGGAGTGAGCGGGTGATTTGGTTCCGGGTCCCGGGGTGAAGACGTCTTCCAGGGTGCTGACCGAGGGGAGGGTGCTCTGAGCACGCTCCCAGCCAGCCACGGTGGACGACACGCTGATGGGTGCCGGGGTGGCACTGATGGCAGCAGGAGGGGCACTGAGGGGTGGGGGGGGCGCCGGTGGCCTGGGGGCCCGAGGCTTGGTGGTGCGTGGCAGATCCTCGGCTTCCTGACGCAGGTACAAGGGCAGTGGCTTCTCCCCTTTCTCCAGGGACTTGATCTGGCTGGGCGTCAGGGAGTGGAAGTCGGCCAGCTCACCCTCCAGCCTGGACCTCTCGGCGCTGATCTTCCAGAACGAGGACTCCTCCTCCTTCCTGCCCGGGCCTGGGCCCTCGACGTTGGCCCCCTTGCCGCTCTGAGCCCCCTTGGTCAGCTGGCTGCTCTGCGAGGCCTTGCTGACTTTGGGATCTACCTGCGAGGAGGAGCTACCCTGCTCTAGGGCTGCTGTTGACATGTTGAACTCAAGCTGGCTCTGCCAGGCAAAAGACAGACAGGAGCAAATGTGCAAATTCACCCGTTATTCCCCACTGCAACAGGTAGTGGGACACCAACAAAGTCATAATGATTGGTACACTAAGACAATAATTAAGCAAGGTTAACATTTACTGTCAGTACGAGTATGTTCTTATGACAATCATATAACTGACCTGAGTGAAATGACGTTTTATTCCACACTCATTCAACTTTACAAAAGGATCGTAGATACCTTGTTGATCCGACATACCTTGGTTTCCCATGAAAAGGGGGCCGAATGTTCATCCTGCCAAGTTATGTCCTTAAATGAGAAAATAATGAGTAATATTACATGATACGTCTTAAATGGTTGTAATCGGGGTGGGGTGGTCATGGTGCGACGGTTTTTAATCAAGTCCTGACCTATAAATCCGTAGTTCCAGCTACCAAAACTAGCGGCCAAGATAAACCAGGACTTGATCCAAAAACGTACTAAACGGTTAGTTAGGCAGCTAGTTCGTCGTTCGTGTTAATGGTTTCCAAAATTATCAACCAAATTTATAGTTAGGTTATACTTGTCTCGTTTGAAAAGAGAATAGATTACCGTGCGTAATTGAAGATTTTAATATGAAGTAATGGAATTCTAAAACATTTAGGGAAGTACCCAACTTAGCAGCAAATACTAACAGCGGACTTTAATAGAAACTGTTCGCTGTATTAGCCTGCGTGCCTTTGTTTTGACGTTAAGGTGGTTCAAATCCCGGAAGACGTGGCCTAGGCCATGGATGACATTCTCACCTCATCCCCGAAGTGTACGATTTTTTGTCCCGTTTGGATGAGTAATTTGGGGTAACATGCGACTTCCTCTCGGTCCACTCTATGCATCGCATATCGGGCTCGGATTTGAGGGTCCATCATCCCGTTATCGATGGCCGTATCCTGTTCCACTGGCGTCATTTTCTCCCAGTCTGTACCATAGTTTTCCTTGATTTTCTCTCTCTCTTGCATGATTTTTCTAGCCATGGAGTTGATAGAAGAAAAGTATTCAAATTTCTTCTCCTCCATCCCATGGGCATTGCTCCCAATTCCGACCATTGTCGCCGTGGCCATTTTCAGCCAGCTGTGTACCAAGCAGAACAAGGGTGAGGTCACTCTTGGTGACGTACGCAAGTCGATAAAAATGTAAACTGCATCTTCAACACTAGCGCCATCTGGTGCAGGAATAAAGACACTGTACTTGGTTTAATTTCAAATCACACTGGGTTGATGGCAATTAATTGAATGCAGCGTACTAATAGTCGGATGATTCCGTTGTCAGTACGCAGCTCCCTAAAAACCTTGCTAGTTCGTTGCAGTTGACACACATTTTTTAAACCTGTTTCTTTATTTGTTAGCCACATTAATTAATTTTTCCTCAAATAAGTGTGGACTTTATTTGATTCTATTATTGATCAATTGTATTGATGTCATGTTTTTATCTGATACTAACACCTACTCTGCAAGGTGGAAAGCACCGAAAAAAAGATTAAATTAATGGATGTAGAACACTGATCGGTTGAATAAATGAGATATAATACCGATGACGACCTTTAAGTGTGTACATAAATCAATGGGGGAAAAAATAGTATGTTTTTTTTCTAGAGCCATAAAGGGCTTATTAGATGCTGGAATATTAAAAACAATATTGTTGACATCTGACATAATTCTGATGCGTTTTGGTCATCTCCTTTCAATGTGTTTTTTTGACGACGCATTCTCAAGATATATTGGCTGTACCACGTGGCTTCACTATCAGGTGGTTGACTTGTCATGTGATTCATTTAGTTCCTGCTAGCCGAGGACTTGCTGTATCATGTCGGACGCAAAGCTCTAACACTGGAACAAAAATATGGGTTCACCGTGCAAGTGTATGAGGGCAGTACCTTGGCGAACGGATACACTCACTGGTATAATTATGATACTTACGTTATTCTCACCCACAACTGCAGTCGATGAAAACATTTGGTACAAAGATCTCTGCAGGTAAGCCATCGGTTGTTGATTAGCGGACTAAACTGGCAGTAACAAGGCGCAGCCCACCTTTTTGACAGTTACCTGCATTGCTTTGAAATCGCATCAAAACATGATTAACAGCTCTCTAGCTAGTATTAATGTAAGCTTACAACCGGATTCTTATTGTTTATAACCTGGTATATGCATGGGGAAGAGTAACTAGCTGCCAGTGTTAGCTAACCGACAAGCAAGTGTCACGAGTTATCTTGCCGGCTTCCTCTTCCCTTGTTGATATCAGTTAATTTACGTACTCCGCACTTGCTAAAACGTATTTGCTTGTAAGTGCTAGGGTTTAAACTAAAGCTCCTGGTGTACAGTTGATTAAATTAGACTACGGTTCCCTTTCTCCCCTTCTCACGTATACATGTAACTATTCATTTAAATTTGAAACTATGCAAAACGGGATGTTCATTTGGGACGCTACAGTGTCCCAAATTAATATCCTTTAAGGTCAGCATGGATGTGTAGGACAAACACTCAGCATGTGTTTGTCTGTCATGCATAATCTGGCGCTAAACGAAACTCGAAGTTTGTTGGAAGGATCTATTGTAATGTGTTACTATACCCAAACGTTTCTCGTATCGACTTTCTAATCAAATGTAATTAACTTCGGGATTAATGTTTGATTAATCCTAATGTAATAACTCGAGAAAACATACTCGAGAAAATAACTCGCTGTCAACTGCAACTATTTCCATGCTACATTGAACGGTCCAAAAAAAAGTCTGATAATTATATTAGGTATTGCATTAACTTCCACGTTTCTGTTAAATTCGTTTTTAAACTTCGTGTTGACATAAGAATCTGTATATATGTACTATTTTCAACGTGTTGTATAAAATTGTAAGACATACTGTAATGTTCTATACTAAATATGATTGTGTATAATCAAACTCAGTACAGCAGTAAAAGTATAACTATAATTGTCTAATAATTTATCCTGCATTTAATTGCATGTCAAGGCAGCCTATATCTGGCATAAACGTGACAAGGGAAATAATAATTTAAAGCTATTGTGAAATCTTGACCATGTAGTCATCGTTGGTTATACTGGTTTCATTTTCAGTATGCGTGATGTGGAAAGATTTTAACATGGAACTAAAGATTAGTTCTTTCTTGCTCTGAACGGAATAATTAGTCAGCAGGTGGGCATGCGTCCGCATGTTTATGAAACTTCAACTTTAACTTTAACTTTTCCCATTGTTGTCATGTTTTTCATTCTCTACCTGCAGTTACAAATGGGAGGCCATAGACCAGGACAGCAAAGTGAGATACTCTCTAAAGCTCTGTGATGCGTCACCGGATACAGAATGCGGTGGTTCGAGTGTGGTCTGTGCCTTTGACGTCACCAGCAATAAGTACCAGTCAGTAGGTAAGTGATAGCTCAGAGAGTAGTACCAGCCTGGGAGAACAGCTTGGCTAAAGGACAAACTGAGGAGATTTCACGCATTGAAATTGAGTCTGATTCCCAGACGACATAGTGTGAGAAGGTTCTACCACCAGATTTAGTTTTTGCTACTCTTGGGACAGTCATATAGCCTCCTTCTTGGGAGTAAAGTAATCTCCAGAGATGGTTGGGGACTAGGAGGTGTTTTATAAACAGATTGTATGATTTAATGTCTTAAAATTGAGAACCAACACCTGGAAGCCAGCATGGCTCTCTACGGGCAACCCGTGAAGTAACGCCAAGACGGGTGTCAACTGGACGCAATTCTTTTTTTGCTTTCGCTTAGATCCTGGCAGCAGCATTTTTCTGAGCATACAAGGGTTTTTCAGAGTATCTGGACAGCCTGAAAAAAAGTGCACAGAGAAAATTCCAGATTGTAGCAAAAGCTCTAAGATTAAAAAGAGGATGGTCTTGATATATTTTTAACATGTATCTCATATTCAAATGAGAAATTTGGGTCAGTTGTTATCCAGAGATCTTTGATATGTAATTATACAATAAGTTTATGTAAAAAACTTATTGTATAATTTGTCATGCTGTTACTGTGATTTTTAAGGCCTCTGACTGTCTTTTTGGTTTTCCCGTAATTTAATAGCAGAAAGTTAGATGTCAGCCAGTGTTTTACCAGAAGCATTATTCTAATTTGGTAGCATGATGGTCCTTGCCAGGTTTCACAGACAAAATAGATCTGTGTTTCGTCTGCAAAGCGGTGGAAATCAAACCCATGTTTACAAACACATCACCTCGTGGTAACATGCGTAGGTTAAGGAGGAAGGGACCTAAGACTGAACTCTGGGGAACTTTAACCAGGAGAGAGCACTTCCTCAAAATACTAATGTCACATTCAAGCCTATTCAGAGGGATCTGGTGTCAAAGGCAGCACTAAGGCCAAGAAACACTAGTACAGACTGAGAGATATCAGAAGCTGTAGGGATATCATTGACAACTGAGTGCTGTCTCTGCGCTATGGCCTGCATGAAAACTTGACTGAAGAGTCTTATAGATCTTATTACCTTCTAGCAAAGCAGTTAGCTGTTGAGACACAGTTTTTAAAAGTATTTTAGGTGGACATTTTGACATTGGTATAGATTTGTTGTTTTACAAGTTGGGTTTACTGAAAGCTAATTTAAGCTATTGGGAACAATGCTTCATTATAATGAGAATAAAAAAAGCTTTTTTTTATTCAACCATCTATTTCTGTTCCATTTTTTCCAAATATTTGAATATAAATTATTTCTGAAAACGCCACACTTGGCACAATATGGCTAAATGTATTCTTAAATTCTTAAGATCGATGTTGCATACATGAAGTTGGTCTTATATATTTTCTGTTCCATTGATGAAGGCCTCTGCATTTCCACATCTTTTTAGAGCGTGTCCTCCTCAATTAAATACTATGTGCAGGAATGTCACAGGTGTTATGCATGGGTGGCAGAGATTCATATATATATTTTTTTAATCCCACCACTTTTTTTGAGGAAGTGGTATGCCAACTTCAGTTTTTCCCTTGTGTTTTTCCACACACTTTTGTGTTTCTTCAACCTGTTTAACCTGACTGTGCTTCAATGTGCGTTATTTTGTTGAAAATGGCAGCTTCTTAATAGACTTCAAATTGAAACCCCATGAAGAGGAACAGATCATTTTTTCTGGCGCTTTTGTTGGACTGGTTTTCCTGATAACGCCCAAGGTTGATCTAAGAAAACAAGGACTTCAGCTTTTGTTTGAACTGGGGCAGTCTGTGATACGAGCCAGTCGAATCACACACATTAATGCTCACACTGGCACCTAGGGTTGCACCATATGGACAAAAAAATTAAATAGAAATTTAATGTATACACTGAGTATATATGTATACGTTTATGTATACTCTGAATATATAATCAGTTGTGCTGAATTGAAATGAAGTTCTCTTACCTGTGCTTTAAGTACCGACATATTCTAAAAAGTACGTTATCTAGCTGCGGTTCCACACAGCTAATATGGGCCTGCGTTTGGCGTCTTCATGGCAGGACCAGACCTGGTGTCATTTTTAAGTTTAACAAAAAGTGCATAAACATTTTGTACAACTTAGAAAATTCATGCCTTAAAGCCTGATAACTTCAATGTGCTGTTTTGAAACTTTCAGACACATTCTGTTTAAATGTGGCAGTCAGGTGACTGGCTGCTGCAGAGCATGTGGACCGTTAATCGAACTGTTGCAAAACGTCCTGTGCGGAATGGGGCTTGCCCAAGTCTCAAACAGACAGGGCCTCCTCTGTCAGCTCTGTTTGTTCTGTGTGGAAAGATAAATATTGGCCGCGGTCGAGTTCCTGGGCGCTGAGTCTTCATGAATTTGCATGTTTAGTTTGTTTTTTTTCTACGTCGAGCCACGTGCAGTTGGCGGAAAGCTCTCCGTTATTTTGCAGAAGCCACCAGAGTGAAGTCAGTAGCCCTTGTTTAATGTGAATATGAATCGCTATGGTAATTGCTATTGTTCTGCAATTTATGTTACTGGGTCAGCTGATCACTACGGCTGCGTGTCTGCTCTAGGCCCTGTGATTGCAGTTGAACAATGTTCAATTACAGTTCTTTTCTTATTTATATATACATACATATATAAATAAACTGCATCCACAGTGGGCTTCTGTGTAGTAAAATGTCTGTCTATGGCTCTTTGTTCAACTGCTTATTACCTCGCACAAATTGATAATACCATTTTGGAGACGGCACACTAATTTGTATGCAGGGTTTTAATTGAGTGGGGGAACAGTTGAACAATAGCAGCTGTCTTAAATGCTAATTGTTGCTGACCCAGAAACCCCATTGAAGTTGTATATATTTGCTACCTGTTAGGAGAAGTCACAGGCTTGAAAATGCAGGGGCCAATAGCGCGATTTCTCAGCTAACCTGAGGATACAAGCCCCCACCCCAGCCTGTTTGGCCGGTTGGTTTGGTACCAAGCTTAGGCTCTCTCTCTACAGGTCAGACAGAGTGAGTCTGTGCAGTGCTGCGTTCTCTCTGGTCAGCGCAGAGAAATGAGCTGGGCAGCCAGTCACAGCGGTGATTTAGCACATGGGGTCAGAAGCCCTGGGAATTTCTGTTGGACAGTTATGATTTGTGTTTAGGGGATCAAGTGGGAGAACAGCCCAACCAGTTTAGGGCTTAGTACATTAATTAATTCATTTTATTTGTTAAGTCCTTCGTCATTGGGAAATTACTGGTATATTACTGACACCCTCGTAAAAACCATAGCGTTTGTGCTTTTAGAATTATTAACAAGTATTTTACACATATTAGTTATAACGACGGTTTAAATTTATTTTCACAGACCAGGAGGTCTTTGAAAAGCAGGAGTTTTTGTGCTGTTGTAATACGCCTATGATTCCCAGCCTGTGTGTCCCGGTGTCCGACCCTCTCTCCAACTCTCTTCTGTGCCACCAGGGGAGCAACCCTTTCAGAAGGAGCTTGGGACCGTTCTGGGCTTCAACACTTCTCAGAAGTGCCAGGACACTGGCTATGTGCAGAGCATTATCAGCTTCCAGTGTGGAAAGACTATGGTAGGGTACCAAGTCTGTCGCATTTAAACGCTTCGTTTCTGGAACAGTTTCCATATAATCCATATGCAGCTCAGTCGAACCCGGTCGCTCTGATATAATAGAACGAACAAAATAACTACCCTGTGTAAGACAAGTCGGTTAACGCTGACATGAGATTAATATAATGCAGCGCGAGTATTACAGGATATTGGTGAGCAGAACAAATATGCTAGTGCGTTGTGTGTTGTCATTAAATATTCATGTACCATATTATTGACACAAGGCTGGGTGGGGTTCAGAATAGCAAAACAATTTTTATCACTTCTCTGAAGGTGTCCGTATGTATTTTACTACTCAGGCCCATGTTGTTAGCGTAAAGTATAAACCCAAATGGAAATCGTTGCACAATGAACACAATAGATCATTTCCTGTAAAATTGAAGTGATCTGAGTTGATGTGGTTAGACATAACCCCCGCCGTTCTTCATTTGACACCGGTTTTACTCGCAAAATTAAACTAAATTTTCTTTCTGCGGTCGGATACCGTTTGTTATATCTGATACAGGAACTCAGAAATCCCAGTCAGAGCCAGCTTAGTGTGATAATTTAAAATGGGTTCTTATTCTTATTTTCGAAATAATTTAAACATCCTGGTTAGTCTAGCTTGGGCAGATTTAAAGACCCGGGGGCCCCTGGTGAATAAAGTGAAAACCATTTAAACTAATGCTTTCTTAGGAGAGTATTGGCTTTTAAATGTAAATATAAGCACACAATTTTTATGAGAATAATTACTGTTTCAATATTTTAAAGAGTAACATTTTTTTGTAGTTTGATATAATGCATTGAATGTATTTGTTTTTTAGGGAACGCCTGAATTTGTTACTTCAGAGTGTGTGCACTATTTTGAATGGAGGACATACGTAGCTTGCAAAAAGGATAAATTCAAGCCCCATACAGAGGTGAGTCATCTGTCCCATCTGCACGTTAATGTGATGCTGAGACAGGACACCCGAGACCACCGCCAGCTCAGTGGGGGGCCGGGGGGGCGGGGCATTCTTCATCATTGTGGAAACTTTTTTAAACTTAAACCATAACTGCCAATCTACCTTAATACCGAGTATTAACGCGGCACGCTTGTCTTAAATAAACTGGATGAGTAAAGATGTGTCTGAGTGAAAACGAATGGCTGTTCCTCTCATGCAAAGGTGCCCTGCTACGCCTTTGATACGGATGGGAAAAAGCACGACCTGAACCCCCTGATCCGACTGACTGACGGGTATCAAGTGGACGACTCGGACCCTGATTCTGACCTGTACATTAATATATGTCGAAGCATAAGTGAGTCGTTTTGTTGATTATTTCTTTTATTTTTATTCGACGTGGGAAAGCTGGTGTTAACACAAAAAGGTGTAGAATTGTAACGGGACATCCTAATGGGATGGAGCCTTCTGCAGACTTTTCTGCCTTGCGCTACTGATAGTTTTGTTGTTTCTGCTATGACGATTGTCGTCACTGCGGTGTCGAAAAAGACATAATCCTTTTCTCTGTATTTCACAGTATTTGTCTGTATAACCCCACACAGCACGTTTCCCATTTGTTCATTTTTATTAAAATAAAGTTAAATCTTAAGTCTAAAGATTTAGGTCTAGATTCAAAGATTGAACTGCGGCCTTACATTCTGGAGCTAGCTACCAAGGCATGTGCCATATTTGATCTTACCCCCAGATGGTATGTGACTAAAATTACATTGTAGTTGCAGTACACATAACGTTGAAGTTCCTTGACATGACAAAGTTTTTAGGTGGGACCAGGTGTTGCTTCAGTACTTCAGGAGTCCAGTACCTTTATCAGACGGCTCTGTGTGGGTTAGACGGTTGTGTTTCAGAATGCGGCCTGTGGTGTTTTCTTTTCCGGAGTGCCTCCGTGGTCCAGTGGACTGTGCCTGTGCCTGTGCCTGTGCCTGTGCCTGTGCCTGTGCCTGTGCCTGTGCCTGTGCCTGTGCCTGTGCCTGTG
>JAOYSI010013886.1:21737-76666 GCA_025775065.1 Hiodon alosoides | reverse complement strand
CCAGACCTACATTCCATACAGAGACAGCAAAATGACCAGAATTCTTCAGGACTCCCTGGGGGGTAACTGTAGAACCACCATTGTCATTTGCTGCTCGCCCTCCTCCTACAATGAAGCCGAGACCAAGTCCACTCTTATGTTTGGCCAAAGGTACAGCTGATCTTTTTAGCAAAGCAGTGCTTTCTGCTCTTCTTTCAAAAAACAGAGATACTGGTTAAGACAATACTATTTTTATAGTGCATGCTAACCAGTTTGTGGCAACATGCATGAGTTCCAATTTGAAAATCTCTGGCATCTTCGACCAAGTCTCAAGTCGTGAGTCTCAAGTCTCCTCTTGAATGATTTCTTGTGTGCCTCTGGTTACACTAATTAGTGTGCAGTTTAGTCTGAAGAGCTGGATAAAGGCAACTTCTACATTAACAAATGCATACAATACTAATAAAGAAAAAAACAGATTTCCACACAACAATATCTAAGCCGTGCCTGCAGAAAATGCCAAGTGAGTTTGATGCAATTTCAGAGCAAAGACCATTAAGAACACAGTGTGCGTCAACGTGGAGCTCACGGCCGAGCAGTGGAAGAAAAAGTACGAGAAGGAGAAGGAGAAGAACAGGACGTTGCGGAACACCATGACATGGCTCGAAAACGAGCTCAACCGCTGGCGGAACGGTGAGCCCCACACCACACCGGCGCCTGCTGAGGACCGCTCCTCTGACGTCTTCTAGAAGGAGACGGAATGTAGAGGTGGTGGTTGATGGTGATCAATTAGGATGTAAAAAATTTGAAAATTAGCTCTGTATTTATGTAACGAATTCAGGCTAAATGGAAACTCGTTTTGTTGCTCTCACCATATGATTTCTTTTACATATTAAACCTACGTCAATAGAACAGAAAACACTCTGACGTATAGAAAATACACTGATGTATTTCAGTTATTCTAAAATGGTTTCTGGACCTGGCTGATTCTGGTTCTCAGAGGGCTGCTGAGCTTAATAGTCAATAGGAGGGGTGTCTGAAATAATGATTAAAATGTTGTCAATAGATGAGATTGGTCATACCACTCACTACTTACTTCCATCGGCAAATTTGGTAAACTCTTCTTTACAGCTACTTAAAAAATCCTAAAATCCTACTAACGCCCAAATCAAGATGGCTGTTAATAGAAGATGGTTGTTCCAGACCAGCTTAAGAAACTGATTGGGGGTATACCCACCTCTGCTGCGAAGCATTTTAGAAATGTCATGGTTGGTGTGTTTTGAGCAGCGAACCATGAACCTTACTCCTGTTTTTTTTTTTTTTTATATCTATGCATGCTGCCCTGTAGGGGAAAGTGTGCCTGTGGAGGAGCAGTTTGACAAGGAGAAGACGGAGGCACTGGCCCTGGACAACGTGGTGAACAACGAGAAGAGCGCCCCCTCGCCCGGTGTGCCTGGGGTCAGACTCACTGATGCGGAGAAAGAGAAGTGCGAGGTGGAGCTTGCCAAGCTGTACAAGCAGCTGGACGATAAGGTGAGGGATTGTTCCCCGTGTTGCTTATGTAGCTGGGTGTGTGTTATGGCCGGTGTCACATTGCAAACATTTAGACTTTTAGGCACAGTCTTATGACATAAAATCATGGAATAAAAATGTCTTCCACCGGAAGAGAACGAGTGGGAGATTATGTCATGCTTACACAGGGTTGTTTGAAGTGGATGTATTGTGTATATGTCCTTGACTGCTACTGGGTATCCTTACTACTGTAAGGCCATTTTTTCTTTTTTTGTGGGTTAACACTGAGGGAAGATTTTGAATGGCATTGTAGTCCTTTGGTTGGCTTTGCTATCTTTCGTTCACTTCTTCCACTGGGTTGTGAAGACTTTGGTTTGTTTTTCCTCTCATGACACACAATACATTGAAGGTGTCTTGAGGGCTCGTCCCTGGGTAATAGTTAGTATCTACATATATGTATATGATTGCCATTCCTTTGGGCTAAACGTTGTAACGGCTGTGCTCTGTTCACTCTCCATGCAGGATGATGAGATTAACCAGCAGAGCCAGCTGGCTGAAAAGCTGAAGCAGCAGATGCTGGACCAGGAGGAGGTGAGTGATTTGTTCAACAGGGCAGCCTCTCTCTTTGACTCACAGATCGGGATCCAGGTCTGAGAGATGCAAGCCGAGTGCTGGCTGGAAACTGGGCCCACCTGGGTAACAATTAATAGTTATGGAATAATTTGCAGTTATGCTTTCCATGTTATTTCTTCAGATCAAGAAATAGATTGAGTTCAAACCTGATAGCGATTACTAGGTTTCCTAGTAATCAGCAGATCAGTTTGACAACCCCATTGTATGCAAAAAAAAAATCCCATTAGTTTAAAGCTGACAACACTACAACACTTTCTCTCGCCTGTTTCTACCTTCAGCTGCTGGCCTCCTCACGCCGTGACCATGACAACCTGCAAGCAGAGCTCAACCGGCTGCAGGCGGAAAACGAGGCCTCCAAGGACGAGGTGAAGGAGGTGCTTCAGGCCCTGGAGGAGCTGGCCGTCAACTATGACCAGAAGAGCCAGGAGGTGGAGGACAAGACAAAGGAGTTTGAGATGCTCAGCGAAGAGCTCAACCAAAAATCGGTAATGTCCGTCCCGCCAGGTGGCCCTCTCTTGTTGGCCTGTAGTCTTTGTGGCTGGCTGATATCAGAACCGTTAGATCCTCTCACATTTTAATAAATCCCCTCCTCTGTTAATATTCTACCACTCTTACCCCATTCTAAAAAAGGCCCTTTTCAGAGTGAGTCTTGCCTTGATTCCTATGGAGCTGACAGGAGCTGCCTGCTTTGGAGTGTCTTTGGTCTCCCACTAGCAAATATAGGTAGTAGATGTGGGCTGAATACTCTATGTGCTTATGCGTGTTTGTGTGCTTCCTCTATGAAAGCTCAATGGGCTGAGGTGAGAATGTCTTGATTCTTAGCTGATTGAGATATCTGTCATCAATGTGTTTCCTCTTGGACCTTACAAGGCCTGTCATTTCCAACTTGATAATTTAGTACTATGTTGAATACGGTTAAATGAATTCAGATTCTTGTTTGCACAGACTATCCTGGCTTCCATCGACTCCGAACTCCAGAAACTGAAGGAGATGACAAACCACCAGAAGAAGAGAGTCACAGAGATGATGTCCTCTCTTCTGAAAGACCTTGCAGAAATAGGCATCGCCGTAGGCAGCAATGACATCAAGGTGAGCCCCTCATCAACGGCAAGTTCAGTATCTTGTATCCCACCCTTTCCTTGCTGGAAAAGGGAATTAGTCAACTTTGCACAATATTGGAATTTTGCTGCAAGGTCTTTTGATCCATTTAGTTGCATAGACCCCAAAGTCGAATAATTGTTTTACAAGCCCTCGAGTTTGACAGTGTTGACCCAACCTTGGCTCTCGCTTCTCTTCTCTCCTCCTCTCCTGCCTCAGCAACACGAGGGCAGTGGGCTGATCGATGAGGAGTTCACGGTGGCCCGCCTCTACATCAGCAAGATGAAGTCCGAGGTGAAGACCATGGTTAAGCGCAGCAAGCAGCTGGAGAGCACCCAGGCGGAGAGCAACAAGAAGATGGACGAGACCGAGAAGGAGCTGGCCGCCTGCCAGCTGCGTATCTCTCAGGTAGATCTGCGCAGCTCCGTGTCATCCTCGCTACCTTTCGTTCATGTGCTTCACCCAGTCTGGAAATGGTGAGCCCTGCAACCTTGTGGCTGTGGTGTGAGTGAACTCTCTTCCACTTCCTCCCTCAAAAGCACGAGGCCAAGATCAAGTCCCTGACGGAGTACCTGCAGAACGTGGAGCAGAAAAAGAGGCAGCTGGAGGAGTCGGTGGACTCTCTGAATGAGGAGCTGGTGAAGATCAGCGCGCAGGGTGCGTCTGGCTCCCGCACTCACCATTTGGGTCTTCCCACTCAGCTTTCCAGATGTGGCCCTCTGGGCGGAAGGGACTGGAATTATTTCATATTATTATAAGGGCCTAATTATAACTGATGGGGAGAACATTTAAGATGGTGTAGTGTTGAAATGTCGGTTATGCTAAAAACCAATTGCAACTCTAGTTGGAACTGTCCTATTTGTCTTTCCTTACTAAAGATGTTTTATGTTCTAGAGAGTCTCCTAGTGGTGAACGTGTGTACAAGTCTGTTTTGCCTTTGACTTTACAGAGAAAGTCCATGCCATGGAGAAGGAAAATGAGATTCAAACTGCAAATGAGGTTAAGGTACGGCAAGTCTCCAGTTGTGCATACAATGTCATTTTTGTATTCCATATATTATATTCCGTAGCTATTTTGTGCTCGCAATACTGACCGTGCGCGTGTCTGTCGTCTCCAAACAGGAGGCCGTCGAGCAACAGATCCAGAGTCACCGCGAGGCCCACCAGAAGCAGATCAGCAGCCTGCGTGACGAACTGGATAATAAGGAGAAGCTCATTACCGAGCTACAGGAGTAAGACACTGCTACATTCTTGCACTTTACACATACAAGATACTTCCCTGAGGAAACTCTACACTCTCGCACATAACACATACAAGCTACTGCTGAAAAGTCCTGTTTAAAAAAACCACGGGCCTTTGCACATGCACACAGACAGATGCATGTGCAGCTCACACCAAGCACGCACATGGGGGGCACTGAACCAATGCACACCTGAAGTCACTGTCCCGTTACCGTCTTCTGCAGCCTCAACCAGAAGATCATGCTGGAGCAGGAGCGCCTGCGGGTGGAGCATGAGAAGCTTCGGTCCACAGACCAGGAGAAAAGTCGCAAGCTACACGAGCTCACGTACGTCCCATGGGTGTGGAGCCGAGACTTGGGAACCCCACCTTCACCACACTGTCCATTAGTCTAGTGTGTGTAAATGGAAAAACAGAAAAATGTAGTTTTGCAAGTATCTAGAAATGGCTAGTAAACTGCTGTATGCTATCCCGGACTGAGAGTTGTTATTTGTTCTTTGTGTAGTGTGATGCAAGACAGGAGAGAGCAGGCCCGACAGGACCTGAAGGGCCTGGAGGAGACAGTGGTGAGTGTGGGCCCCTAGGCATGACCGCGCTCTCACGTCCGATCAAGCCTGAAGAGTTTTGTAACAGGATACCCTTTTCTTATTCTGTGCGTTTTTATGCGTGTCCCCTTCAAGGCCAAGGAGCTCCAGACTCTGCACAACCTTAGGAAACTGTTTGTTCAAGATTTGGCGACAAGAGTTAAGAAGGTAATGCCATCATTGAGGAGGCTAAATCGGTCTCTGCCATTCAGAAAGGGTGGTATTAGACAACCTAATCCACCTTGCTTGTGAGTTCAGATTTGTTGCCACTTCCGCATGTTCGTGCGCCACTCATTGTCATTGTGTTGTCCCTGATTGGCCAGATGGGTTTAAGGATATATCGATGAGGTTGTGTGGTTTTTAATGAGGTTGCACAAAACCGCTTCTGTTTAAATAAAATTATATTTAAAAAACCTTTTTTCCCCCAAGCTCAGTATTTTCACTGCATTAAGTAAATTACAGATCTTAGATGGGAAGTGTTGACAGGCTTAAATTATTTTAGTCTATAAACTTGGATTGGAATTTGCAATATAAATCAAAGCACTTGCAAGGAAGTATTGCACAGTGTATTGGTATAAAGGGGTGGACTGTTCTGAATAGTTTTTAAACCTGGTTTAATGCTATGTGGTGACATCGCATTTGTGATTAAAACTTTTGATTTTAATCTCGATGAACCTGGAGGCAGAAGTTGTTCGCTGTTGGGATAATTGCAGTCTGCATTGTTGCAATTGGCCCCAGCTGGACATCAAATATTGATGAAACAGAGAATTAATTCACGGAAAGTGGGTCAGCTGTCTTAGTGGTTGTGATGTAAGAAAATACTGCGATGCATCAGGCCCCAGTGGGCCAATGGACTCAGTTCTGATAGGCCAGTGGACTCTGTGCTTTGATATATTGTCATTGCCTGTGCCCTATGCTTCTTCAGAGTGCTGAGATGGACTCTGATGACACAGGTGGAAGTGCTGCTCAGAAGCAGAAGATCTCCTTTCTGGAGAACAACCTGGAGCAGCTCACCAAGGTCCATAAGCAGGTAAAGAATTTTTGCATGAATTTCAACTCTTGCACACAACAAATTACGGTAATATTAAGAACATACCATTATATATAACATTTATTTTATATTTTTGTCATATATAATATAGCTGCCATTGTATCTGGTCCTTATTATTAAAAGAGCTCATAATACTTGTAGGTGGCAGAGTATTAAGATTGTAAATGTGTGTACATCTTCCAAAACAATGTCGTGTGGTACCTCTGTCCTGTCAGCTGGTTCGCGACAACGCAGACCTCCGCTGCGAGCTCCCGAAGCTGGAGAAGCGCCTCCGGGCTACGGCCGAGCGGGTGAAGGCTCTGGAGTCCGCCCTGAAAGAGGCCAAAGAGAACGCGGCACGTGACCGCAAGCGATACCAGCAGGAGGTCGACCGCATCAAGGAGGCAGTGCGGGCCAAGAACATGGCCCGGCGCGGTCACTCCGCACAGATAGGTGGGTGTCCAGGTCCCAGGCTCGCGGTGACCCAAGTCTGAGGTCTGGCCATAGCGTGATGCCCATTGGATTGAGCGTCACGTCGTGCTTTAAGGCTTGATGAATTCCCTTTGCTTCCTACCGACTGAAAGTGTTCCCATGGACCGCCTTTCTTGAGCAAGTGCGTTTCTGTCCGTGCGTTTCTGTCCGTGCGTTTCTGTCCGTGCAAAGTTTTGTAAATACAACGTTCATTAATGTATCCCTAACTGAGCTCAGACCTTGGTTTTGACATTTCTTGGTTTAAAGTGTAAACGTAAAATTTAAAAACGGAAGCCATTGTCTACTTCAGCTATGGGGCTATTTTTTCCTCTTTTCTAAACAAAGGCCCCATACACCATGCTAGTTTGTAGGTAGCTTTTTTTGTCGGATTTAGGCAGTTCCCTCAGCTTTTGTTTGCTTTTATTAAAGCAAATAGGATTCATTGAACAATGATTCGCTGTCTAAACTGAATAACCGCGTTCAGACCTTGGCTGGGCTAAGGAGAACCAGTGGTCTGTTTCTAGTCTAACCGAAACCTTGATCTCTCTCTATCCACAGCCAAGCCTATTCGCCCTGGTCAGCCCCCAGTGGCATCTCCCACTCACCCCAATGTGAACCGCAGCCCTGGGGCCTTCTATCAGAACAACCAGGGCGTGGCCATCAGGGGAGGCGGTGGAGTGAAACAGGACAAGAAGTGAGTGGTGTTGAAGTGGTTTTTCAAGCCTTTGTTTTTTGAAAATATTTTGTTTTAGACTTTGCATTCAATATGGTTTGCCTTTGTGATGGAAAGATTAATAATTTTGTATTGAATTGGTGTCAATACGGTAATTGAACGGTGCATAAATTATTCTCTGAAACCTTACAATGTTACAAAAGCTGTTCTTTTTTGTAGAAATGACTCGATTCACAGACACTAGTTTAAAGGGGGGCCATTCAAGCTGTGGTACTCTATTTTTCTAACAGAAACATTTTTCTTGTTTCCACAGCTGCTGAAGGGTGAACATACTCCTACAAATACAGAGGAAGATGCAAATATCAGAAGAAAATGTACCCTTGCAGTGAGGTTTCCGCAAGAGGATTTCTATATAAAAGTATCACTGGCCTGTACAGTTATACCAGTTGTCCTTCCCTATATAAAAATTGATCCATACAAATACAAAGCAGACGAAGAAGATAACGAGTGCAATCTAAGCGTCTTGCAAATTAAGTTCATGTGAAGTGAATGTGTGGCTCTGATCCATTGCACAGTTTATCATCATCCATGTCTAGTCATTAGTCTGCACTGTGCCAAGCTGAATGTATGTTATAGGTTTTGGAAAACGAAAAAGGAAAATGCTAAAATAATTTCCTAGCACAACTGTTCTAGCGTAACTTATGTACATTCGGTTGTCTTTGAGGTTATGAAACCCTTTCTCTGAACAGATTTGATAAGCTTGTTTGAAATGAACAGATAAAAAAAAAAACACTGTCCCATTGTACAGTTTGAAATAACACTAAACATGTTTTCTTAAAGGAGTGTTTTGGGCTAAATTACTGTACATTATGGATCATTGCAATAGCACACTCAAGGATAAGAATGTAGAAGGCCTTGATGATTTTAAAGAGAAGAGAACAATGAGGAAAAGTTTCTTGCTGGAATGAACACCGGAATTAAGATTCACACCATATGGCCAGGTATTCAATAAATTGAAGTACTGTATGACAACATTATGGTTAAAAGCAGTTTCTGAATTTTATATATGTAAAATAATTGCATAAGCAAATGAGAAGTGCCCATTCTCTGATATTAACTGATGTGTAAGAGCACAGAAATATGTTTTAGGGTTCTTTTAATTGAGCTACACCTCTGTCTGACCACCTGAATCCAAGTGAGCAGAATTATTATTATTTCTTCTATCCATTATGATGTGGGTTTCCTATAATGTCTTCAAGATGTCATTTAGAAATTCGTCTTCTGATGTATAGTAAAATATGATTTTTTTGTTTTTATTAAACGTTTGGCAGAAAGTGGTATTTTATCAGAATTTTGCTTTATTTCCTTTGGGCTTTGAGACCAATATTTTTTTTTCTCAATTTTACGATCTACAGTTTGTCTCAGTGCCTAGTTGTGGTTTTAAGTGTTAAGCATACATTAATCCAGTTTTTTGGGTGGGGGGGTTGCTGGTCAGATGTCCTTGGGTGGCAGTCAAAAACCCTGGTCCTCAAGAGCCTTTGTATGCAGCCGGACTTTGTCCCAACTTGCATCTTAGTTATTAAATTAAACCTATTGTTTGGATTAGAAGTTCTCACCTAGTATTCCCAGGTGTATATCAGATTCTAGATAGGTAGCCCAAAAGCACTATGGCTCTGGAGGAATGGAGTTGTCAACCCCTGTCCTAGGAGGTAGGATGCTGTGTTCTTAAGAAGTAGCTGCTTGACATCTGCTTAACCATGTCCTTTCATATGTGATATGAACAAGTTATTTATTATAGGCGGACTCTTGTTAGGAGCCATGCATCCGCTTTATTCTTAAGGTTTTTTCTTTTGTTTTTTTTAAGTGTTGGTTTTATTTTTTCAAATTATCCAAAACATGTATCGTCATATTTAAATTCTGAAGCATCTGCAAAACTGTCATTTCCTGTATTGCTGCTGTTGTTGGCTTAAGAGCAAACAAAACCTGACAACTTTGATCAGGGGACATTACGGGGAAAAAAGAGAACTAAATTCTTTTGATCAAGTAAACACGGTGTAACAAGTTTTAAAGCACTTTAAAATGCACTTCGTAAAGAGCTTACAAAAAATCTGAATTTAAGATTGCCAACAATGGGCATTTACATTCAATTTTTATTTTTTTAATGCTCCATTCCTGGTTACCTTTTAAAATAAAGGCCAATGCTTTGTTCACTCAACTTCATCTTTGAGTTGACAATTCTGGTTTAAAGAAAATGTTTACATGGGTTGCCTTGAATCTGCATTTTCACAGAGATTTCTCCCAGCTGGGGCAAAAATCCTTGGATAGGACAATGCTCTGTGTGTATCAAGTTCTCTTCTGTATCATGGTTTAATAGTAAATGCATTGCAGTGTATTCTGTCAAAGTTTTTAGTGTAGACTTGTCTGCCCAGGTCTAGAAATTCAACACAAATAAACTGTAAGAAAACTGTGGAGATCAACTGAATTATTTCTATTGAATAGAGAGGGAAAATTTGAAAGTGTGTCATTTTGTGAATGTTAAGTTTTGATCGTAAAAATTCCACCAATGGGAAAATGATTCTTTGGAGAATTTAGTGGTAGTCCACTTATGTTGTAAATATATCTGTGATTAAATAATTATGGTAAAATTGTGTCTCTAAATTCAGTATACATTTGCATTTGGCAGCTTTACAAAAAATAAACCAAAGACTATCGCTCCAAACAGCAATGAAGGGGGCACAGCTGCGAAATTCAAACGATTCTACATCATGTGGCATATGAGAGACGTGGAAATGAGTTGAGTATATATTTCTTATTTCGTCCATGTTTTTTAAGTAAAATGTCTGGATAACTACCAAAGAGTGTCTGAAGAACACAAGGTAAAGCTGCATTTCAATACGATAAACTAACCATTTTTTTAGGAGGCAAGGCTGTGAAAAATGTAGCAATGATGCTAAAACTCAACCTCTCTCAGGGGCCATGTTTTCTTCTTTTTTGACGTATCAAGATGAAATCTGAAGTGTAGTGCCCATACCTGGCGCTATGGGCTGGCCTTAGGAGTCGGGCCCGCCTACAGTGTTTCTGTGCATAATTCATTATTTTTTTAATTCATCGTTTTCATAATTAGGCCCCCCACCAAAACTAAATCCCCGTCCACTGCTTCTGCCGCTCTGGTAGTGCCTATAATTATATTGCGTTTCCTGTCGATTTTACCATTGGTTATCACTTTTTATGACTTATGCTTGCATATTACACACAAAAACCTACATTAATTGGCTCGCTGTGGTTTTTTAAAGATTAGCGGCCCAAAAACATATTAATGAAAGACGCACAAGATTAACAGTACTGGAGATGTCGTTATCCAGTATGTCGTGTAGTACACAAGGCTGCAAACATTACATAAGTTTTAAGAAATAAATAAAACGACTGAAAATTAAAACGTTAGTCATGAAACTTGGTGCCTAGGTTCCTCTCATCATATGGGCAAATAAAATCTGCCGTAAGGATTTTGAGCCATATACAATCATTTGTAAAATGCTTAAACTTCTGTAAAATCATCCAAGAATATCGTATCGACATTCACTCTCACTGTGTTCAATTTGTATGCCTTGGAGTAAAATGAAGATATTCTTGTTTTTTATACGACGTACATTCATTCCATCTAGTCACATTTACATAAGCAGTTGGCATATCGGCCTCTTCACTAACATTTACGTCAGTGTAAAAATGGACCTTCTTAGCAGTGTAATACGTATCGGCGTATATATTTCTGAATAGAACATGAATTGTTTTACACCAATTATGTCGGTGTTATCTCCACAATTTGGAATCGCCGATTGTACTAATCCATCCCGGCTACGAATCCTGCTACCACACAATCTGGAGTTACGCAGCCCACACGAGAGGGTTGTCGCTGATTGAAGGCCGGCAGGCGATCTGGAAGCCGACTGGAAAAGCTAGTTAGCGACGGACCCGGTAGAAGCCTTGCCGATTTCCACTCTCTCCAGCCTGGGTGGCGCTGTCGGTCACAAATATCGAGTCGAGCTGGAATAAAACCTGCCAAACCAAACTCAATCTGTGCTCGGGCAAGCCCCATAATCGCAAATAAAGGGTTTTATCAACGTCATTAATGTTGGGAAACACATGTGCAAGACGAATAAAAGGCATTCATACGCGTGTGTTAAATTATTTCTAATTTTAATATAAATGTTCTGTAAAGCATACCGGCTAAACCCGAAAAGACGGGGTTCTTCATTTACACTATACTTGTTTTTCTGCGTGCAATATAACTGAGGGCGGCCCCAAATACCACCTAATTATACGCATGCTTAAATCCACGGGAAGCGGCGTTTGTAATCGAAAATTAGAGAAGGTCTTCTGCGACACACCCTTTAATTAAAGACCGCACGAAACTGGGACATGCAGACAAGTTGCTTAGGTTCTGCGTTGGGTAGACTGGAAAGAGACAACTGCAAAACGTACTCCTAATTTAACATTAACACATTGGAACTACAGTAGTGCCTGATCCAGTGATTGAAAGAGTTTGACCACGTTAAACATCAGAGTGTAGGTGATGTCTTTTCAGTAGGACTGACCATTATTCAGTTATAATAACACTGGCCATCTGAACTTTTTTAGGTTATGTGTATAATTTATTATATATATAATTCCCTTTAGAACAGCTGTGACGTTTTATTTATCCAGATGGTTCTCAGTACAATAACAACCAATGGGCTCGTTCACGTGGAAACCTGAAGTCTAGTTATAAGCATCCCTGTAAATTAAATGGCAAATCTTTCTTCTTGCTATCCATTACCTCTTTCTTGTAAACGACACGATATAATGGTGCAATGCAAATGTTACCCCTTTCCCCGTTCATTTGCGATTGGTAAAACATAAAAATGTAGGCTAATAGTTGGCTTAATCAAATTTTACTTAAGAAAACCAGACCTGAAACCCATTTAAAAATAACCCCCAACGTGATTCACAATTTACTGAAGTAATCTCCAAGGTATTTTAAAACAAAAGGAAGCTACTTCTCCCGGGCTTTATTACAAATTCACACAAGTGGGCCTACGTTTGGTAATAGTCTAAAAGCGTATTTTAATGTGAAACCACAAGATGGTGCCAACAGAACATCAGCCTTCTGGTTTGACAACGAGTGGAGTGTGGGCACGTCTTATCGGATAACGAGCAATGCCTTCCATCAAAATTGGCATTCTACCGAGGCGGGAGCGTTACAGGGCTGGAGCGTTCTTTACGTCAGGGTGGAAACGAGGCGGAGGGATTGTTTGTTCCTGACGCACAGTGGCTTGGAGTGGTGCAGACGGGAAAGTGGAGTAGAAGGCGGAAAAAGTTTATTTTGTACTTCGTCGAACCGGCTTGTTTTCTAAAACGGGATATCTACCTGGAAATTCAAGGTATCTGACCCTACATTTTGTCTTTTTGTGAGATTAATAATGGTACAAAAAGTATAACTGCGGCAAACGTTTGGCTTGGTATTTTCACCAGCAACTTGAAATATAAATATTTATCTGTCGTACAATTGTAAACAACCTGTTCGGTCTTACTTAGCGTCCTGTCTTAAATGCGACGCTGCGCCGAAAACCAATAGTTTCGATTACATATCCGATTTAAATACATATTTTTAATATTATTGGAAATCCCTATGATCAGTAGCGATTACTGAATGGTAATTCGATTTAGTTCCCATCCACGTGACCTCGTGCGTTTACGTTTATTTTAATGTTCATGGTGTTGAAAACTTATTCGTGCATAACTGTCCTGAATGATGGTGTTTTTTTTTTGTTTTTTTTTGCGGTATTTACGACGAACGTTCTCAGTATTGTATTAATGTGAATAAATAACATGCTCAGGAAAGCGTCTAAAAGCTCTTGCGAATAACATTTCGATTAATTCCTCTTTACGCAATTTAAATCAGCTATTCAGATGCGTTAAGGCTTTTTGTACGTGTGCTGCTTTATTGTGTATTTAAACATTGTGGCCCTGAAGACTCCGTCATGTAAGTGTGTACCCCACTAGCCTACTTGATGACCCCGTTGGGAATGGTAGCTCTTTGTCAGTGTCCGCGTTCGCGGCTAAGTTTATTTAGGAATTCCAATGGTTACACAATTTCTTCAAAGGCTTTAAAGCCTTTTACAGAATGTAATTTTAAACAGTACTACTGCATTTAAAAAACGGGAATACTGCTATACAGGTTGGCTTCACACATACCATACATCTGCTTTGAATAAAATAGGACAAAGGCATGTGAAATGGCGTGTTGATGTGCTGCATGTGAGTCTGCCTGCTGTTTCCGTGGAGACACGTCTTAAAGCGCATTTGTTAGTGAACTTATTGTGTTGCCTCCTTTTTCATACGATGTAAGTTTCTCTGCTCTTGTGGTTTTGTAAGTATAAATGTAATTGTTTCAGTGTTTTTGCTTGTTTATTAGAGGGATAGCTAAAGGCTCTTTGTATAGTGGCAAGATTTTCCCATTGGCATTGCATGCAACGTTATATATCATATGTGTAATTGAACTGGAAAAAGACGAGTATACAGACAAATTGGTTATCATAGGGCAAATGGAGGTAAAATTGTAGTCGTTAATGATAACAATATAAATTGATCGATTAATTTCAGTTTGCATGTTTCGGTACGTCTAATAATCATTCATTTTATTTACGGTAAAACCGTAAAAAGACGTAAATGTATCTCAACGAAGAGTAACTTAACATTAGGTTCCGAATAAACCGAAGTTGTTCGACAAGTACTTTTTTTCTTTTTTTTCCTCTCTTCCTTTTGCAGAGAAGACATTTGTACTCCAGTAGCCTATGGCTAGAATCATTTGCTCAGATCTAATTGGTAATATTCCAGGAAGCTGCCCATGATTGCGGAGTTGGGTTTCGATTGGGACTAACGTTACTAGATTGACTTAACCAACTGGTCGACGATTTACGTTATCTTTACTTTGGAATACGTTTATGTACAATTTGTCATCTTCGTCACTTTACTTTACTTCGTCACTTTTTGATCTACTATCTGCTTTAGGTCTTGATGTTAGGTAAAATGGGTCTAATGTCATGTGATTTAAAGTTTTTTATTTATTTATTTATTTATTTTTTTACCATACTCAGTTCTGAAAGGTGGTTTATGCGCGCTAGAACGTGACACTTGGTCTAGTAGAATGCCAGGACAGGCCAGTGGCTCTAGTAACCTGCATAAAAAAGGTCATGTAGTGCAGAATTTTAGAGTTGGAAGATGTTTATGATGCTTATCCGTTTTGTTGATCTAAGTGAAAGAAAATCTCATTGTAGCAATATAGAGTAATGGGAGCTCTATAAATTGGAGTGGGGCTAGCATGGATGCAAGGTGTTCATTTCTAATAGCCCTGCCAACTATGTACTTAATGTACGGAGTGTTCGCTCTCCGGTGCCCAGAATAACGATTCGCTCATGTTTCAGAAATGGACTGGTGTACACTTCTAGCAAGTGTCATGTTATACAGTGCCCTCTGACCTTTTTCCTGAAATGACACAGAAGGGTGTGTGCATGTAAACACAGGCAGCAGTAGATGCATGGAACATGCCTGTACTATGTATAGAGCAGGGCAGTGTTTTAAGTGTAATCCCTACTATCCAATTAAAGAGCTGTGGGGGTTGTCCATACGAGCATATGTTCTTTGGAAACTTTTTAAGAGCAGATTCTATCTTTTAAAGGTACTTGCCTGGTGTGAAAGAGAAGATGCAGGTTGCTGTCAGTCTGAAAATTATGGTGGAAGTAGAGCATAGGTTTTATCATTTTTGTTTGTTCTAACTTGAGTCGTAGCATCTGGAAACTTTGAGACTTCCCATCTGCATGGCATTTTTTCCAATATTTTTATTGAAGACACAACATTTTTATTATAGTCGTAATGATCACCCGGGCACAAAATAAGCCATGAACACTGGCCATGAAATGTAGTATGTAGATAGTCTTGGTGCAATTTTGCAGTCTCTATTAATCTTCTGGCTGAGCATGTGTGACTTATTGGTATATTTTATATAAGCCTGTGTTTTCAGAATGGCTGACTTCTGAGCTGTTGTCACAGAGGATCCGATGTGAAGTAAAGGAGCGAAATACAAACGGGCAAATCTAATATAAAAAGGCTTAATTTTTGTGCTCCAAAGGTGCACTAGTGGCCTGCAGTGTGGTGCACTAGTGGCCTTTCAGATGAAAGGGGTTTTGTTTGTTTTGTTGGAGTCAGTAAACGGGCCCGAGGGGTTAGGTTTTTTTACTGGGAGGATGGGTGCAATCTGGCTGCAGTCATTAGTGTTAATAATACATTGTTTTTGTTTGTGTGCAGCTGTGGTGAGCTTATAGGACTTGGGGCGTTGTAAATTAATTTGAGAAGCTTCAGTTGGCTGACCTAGGCTAGTTTGTGCCACAGACCGTTTTTAACTTACTCCTGTTAATTATTTGTTTGAGGGCGTTGTGCACCAAGGAGCTGGTGAGAGATAGGAAATGCTGCCTCAGTGCAAAGGACTTGTTTCGGCCGGAATCTTAGCAGTACTGCTTAAGTGTTAAACGATATTCTATTAATGAATAATGAGTGCTGCAGAGTAAGAAACGGGGAAGATGCAATTTGGCAAAGATCAAGGTTAATGCACAAGGATGTAAGTATATGTGCCAATAATAATTTTTCTTGTTATATAACTGGATAGTTGGTCATGCTGTGAAGGCCTAGTAATTTGCTTTGTAAACGGCTCTGCAAGGCAGTCTACACTTAACATGGGTGACATGCAGACCATGGCAATTTTTTTTTTTTACAGATTTAGCAATGTGTTGACGTGCCTGCTAGTAATTGGGCTATTTCTGTGTATTGCTGCTGAATATAAACAGAATTTTTTTTTTTCTGTTTTATGTATTTAAGTTTAGCAACAATGCATTGAATTTGGATTCCCCTCTTTTCTGTTGTTTTAATTTGGTCACGGCTAGTTTTGCATTAGTAAATCTTATGACTAGAAGATGTGGTGTAGACCCTGGCTGAACCCTAGCTCTTAGGCGTTAGGCGTAACTGGTCCACACGCCGTCCCTTGTTTTATTCACACCTGTTTGCAGACATTTCACACTAGAAGCACCCACTACGTCAGCTTGAACGTGACTTTTCAGCATGTTTGAATTGTTTTTATTTATTATTTATTATATTATTTCAAGTTTATTGGGTTTAGACAGACAGCACGAAATGCATGTTGGTGATATGTAGAATGTTAAAGCAACTAGTTAACCCACCCGGTGGTCAGTTCTTACTGTGTTTTCTTCACACGCATTTCATTATTAAATGTTGCCCCAAGTGTTAATTCAGTCTTTAGGTTAAACAAGTTCTGTACAGTTACGACTTTAATGAAGGATTTTTGTACAGTAAACGTCAACACCATGTCTGGCACGTTGTTTTCCACACTCTTTTTAAATGGCAGTTTTAGTTTTTTGTGTTTGCGGTTTGCTGGAAGATCAGCCACGGTTTCCCCTGTGCTTGGAAGAGAGATTCATTAGGAGTGGAATTCGGCCTTTGTTATGCCTGAATGCCTCAGAATTAGCAGCGGTTCTTAGGATAGCAGGAGGAATGGCTGGGTAAATTCACGCAATCAAACAGTTGTTCTTGAGTCATTCTTATCAGTGTTTATTCACCCTTATCCAGCACTTGGGCTTTGTGTAATCTTGAATCGAACACACTTTATCGCCTATTTATTATTTACAAATCAATTACTGAATACATTTGGAATCTCTAGTCATTTTCTAGTTTCCCACCCAATTTGGAATTGCTAAATCTTCTCGGCAGCTCCAGTTACCTTCAAGTCATCTCATTCACTCTCCGCAGGACACACGACCTACGCTAGAGGTTCAGTCGTGATTGGCGGAGAGGCTCGTCCCTCTCAACGACACTGCTAGCCCTGTAGGCCCTGGTAGCATGAGAGAAGCCCTGCTGATTTTTGAACCAGCGCCTGTGGTGCTTTGCCTGGCAGTGTCTTTGTTGACTGAGCCACTCGTGCCCCTATATCTTGGTTTCTATTGGAGGACAATGAAGGACACCATGCGCAATGACTGTCTCATTTGAGATTTAAACTCTCACCTCTCAGGTGCCAAATCATGGGGTTTATACGTGTCTACTGCTGCTTGCTGCTGCCCCCAGGGGGTCACTGAGGGTCAGTATGCCAGACAGAAGTTGTCAGAATGTGTTGATTGGATCCAGTTTTAATGAGCTAGTAGGGCTTATAAGAGGAGTCAAGAAGCCTGGATCAAAAGCCCAAAATTCTGACATTTTTGATCTTGTTTTTTTTCCTTTTTTCTTTCTCCTTTGTGGCTCAGTCTGTGCTGAAAGGGTGTGAAAATGTCATATCAGACGGAGCCTGGCCTGATGGGTAATGGGGCGGTTGTAAATGACCTTAGCCCAAGGGCATCCAAATGTGAGGGATCATTGCTGAATAAGGGGAGGGTGTGTGGGTCAGTAGCTGCTACTACAATGAAAATGTACTCGAATATCTGTAAAGGCCACATTCAGATAGGAACTTGGTTTAAAACGGACAGTTCCGTAGTCATAGAAATGTTTGGAAATGTCCAAAACTTTACTAATTAGACTGGACTGACTGTGGCTGATTAAGGAGGTCCAAGAAGGCGCAAAATCCTAGCATAGCCAGACATTTTCATCTTGTCCCATGTTGGAATGCGCGTTTGAGAAGAACAGCAACCGCTTGGGGCTGTTTGCCTCCATTTCTGAGAGCACTATTTGGCACCGCTCAAGTCCAGAAACAGCGAATCAGAAGTTTGCGACTCAGATAGGCCCTTGCTGTGTCGGGCTCCTGGACCACCGCCCGTGTGGAAGATGGGAGCACTTGTGTCAGGGTCTGAAACCGGTTAACTGTTGGCCTCCAGTGCAGAGTGGCATTGCTATAAATACAAACTTTAAGCTGAAAGAATGTTTGCTTCATGAAGGACCGTGTATCACAGCGGTCTGCCAATCAAAGTGCTTTCATATGCGGCTACCAGAATCGAAGGTCAAATGTGCAAGATCGCATTGGTTGAATAGATGTCTACTGAGTTTCAGGTTGTTCGTTTCATCTCCCAGACTAGCCCTATTTGAGTATGTTTAGAAAGAATGGGGTAAATTCACAGCTGTAACTATGCTAACATTGCCTAACCAATACGGAGAGAAGCACAATCTGTGACTATTCTGTTATCTTGCCATGTGAATGGTGGCAGTGAACTATCACACCTCAGTCTTCGGGTGAACAGGGTTTTTGAACCAGTGCTGTTCTCCTAGCTAAACGTGCGCATAAGTGGGATTGTTTCTCAAGCAAGGGCCAATCGCAATGGGTCACAAATGTTCCGTATAATGTTCCAGTCTAATTGGATGAACAAAGAGCCATTAAATTTGCTAAACGTTTGAATAGTAGTGATAAGCCATGGTGCTACAAAAGAATAAGCTTCAACTGTCTCTGCCCGAGACATTATGGCGACTGAAAACAAAGTCGGCGTCAGTGTGTATGAGCCACGAGCATTTACAACATCTGGTCAGTGGGATTCAGGAACATGTCTGGGTTTGTCTCCTTTCACTAACAGACCGAGCCACACATCATTAGCAGATGGCTTGCTTCTCTATTCTGGGTCGTATTTGACATGAGGGCAGCTTTTAATGCTTTCATTGCCCTGTTGCTGGTGAGGTCCACAGGTTGTGCTAGGAGCCATATATATTCCTGCTATGTCACACTGGCCTGAAGCCATGTGCTTTTTATTTATTTTTTCTCATCCAGGAACCCAGCAGGTTGGCTCCCGCTGGGATCTATCTCTGTGTCAATCCCAGCCCGCCGCGCAGCATGACAGATGGCTCTCTTCCTTCCATCGTGTGCAGGCAAAGCCTTCCGTCTCACACTCTCCTCTGAGCGCGCTGTAAACATGCATGTCGGGAAACTCGCTTGCGTCGGCCCTGCTGCCGTATCACATTTTGCCCCGCTATTTCTGTCCAGATTCTGCTCGGTGGCGAACCAGAGCTGGCAGTGCACTGATGGGAAACTGGGCTGAGGGTTCCATGCCATCGCCCTAAATTCCCTCAAGCCCCTTTCAGCAGATCGACAGATGAGCGTTTTCTCTGAACTGTGGCCGTGGGGCGCTTGTGACCGGATTATTAGTCGGTGGGCGTGGAATGGATCCATTTGGAAGCGTTAATAAAGCCTGAGAACCCATGGCACGGATTTGGTGGGGGGGTAGTATTGGCAATGAAGCCGCTGTTCGCGGAGACCTTCCTGAAAAGCTTTGCAGGCCTGCGCACCACTAGTCATCAGCCAGTACTCCAACTCTGGCAATCTTATCTGTTCTCCAGGGAGGGGGGGAACTCATATCTCTCCACTGTTGCCACCTCTTGTCCTCTTAGGCCAGATTGTGTTTTTTGTCTGTTCCTTAAGTGGCGGGCCCTGGGTGACTCATACGTAGATTGTGTGGGGTCTGAACATGATCGTGCTCAAAGCTAACCTCCGATACAAGCTGAGATGGTTGAGGTTGTAGGCATTTCATTCAGATAATCTTTTGTCTTGTGCTGTATGAGCATTGATTAGGCTGAAGCATTAGTTTAAATTAAAAAAAATATATATTTTGAAATTACTGAAATATTCTGCATTTATAAAGCAGAGGCATTAGTATGTGCTCTGCTGGGAAGAGAATGAGTTCAGCTTCTCTTTGAGGTAAACACTGTCTTAAATCTGACACTGATCAGTTGTTTTTTTAATTTTTTAATTTTTTTTTTTTTATACACCTGCTTACACCTGATTTATGTTTTCTTATTTGGAACGGGATGAACACATTGTGGAGTCTGAGAAGTGCTGACGTTTCCACCCTTCCCACAGATGCCCTCAGCCATGCGGGTTCCCCCGGGCCTCCCACGGTGATACTCCCTCTCCGGATAGCCCCCAGCACCAGCCATGTCTGACAGGGAAGGGAAGCTACCCTTGGCCCCGGGGCAGGTCTTCGTGGAGGTGGAGTACGACTACGAGTACAAGGCCAAGGACAAGCTGGTGATCATCCGGCAGGGCGAACGCTACATGCTGGTGAGGAAAACCAACGAGGACTGGTGGCAGGTGAGGAGGGATGAGGGAGCCAAGCCCTTCTATGTCCCGGCGCAGTATGTGCGTGAGCTGCGCAAGGCCCTGATGCCACCCCCCAAGCCCCTGCTCTCCTCCGACGGGTCGGTCAGGCTTAGGCCCAGCGCCCTGGAGATCCACCGGTCCTTCGAGAACCTCAACAAGCCTGCCCTGGAGATGTCCAGCTTCGGGCGACCCTGGCCCGGCCATCTCACCCCTCCTCCAGCTGCGCCGCGAGACGCCAACCAGAACCCGGGCAGCCCCGGGCACGGCAAGGGACCGGCGGACCCCTTCCAGAACAACAACAACGTGGGCACCATGCTCCAGCGCGGTCGACCCCACTCACCGCCACCCCCGGGCACGTTGCCCGGCCACGGCGGGACCTCCCTGGACAGCGACACTGACAGGATGCTCTGCGACCCGGCTGGCAAGGGCCCGGAGAAGCGGCGAAATGACTCGGAATCGGGAGATGACCTGAGCAGCAGCTCCGCGGAGCACATGCAGGTGCGTATCGGACCCGCAGCGGTCACACTGGTCCCCGTCACCACCTCCCTCGCTGGCGGCCTCAGAGTCTCACAGGCCCGTACATTGAAAGTGTACCTTTATACCTTCATACAAGCTGTGTTCATTTTCCGTGACTTATCAAGTGCAGTAAAAATGCATTTTGAATTTTTTATATTTTGGTTCTAGCTGACTTGCTCGTTAGTCAGAATTTCATTAGTGGTGCCGGTGCTGAGGCAGTCTGGGAATTGTGCAGAAAGGGGCTGGAAGTTGGATCACTGAAAAGCAAATAATCCGTGTCGCATTGTGTTTTAGCTCAGAACTGCTGTCGCTGAGCTTTTTACGGTACTTGTGTGAAGGAGGAAAAGCTTTTGCTCTCTGCTGAAAGTCTGGTGAGGGTTTCCCGACCACCTGAGCCCCTCTTTCATCATGCCTGGTGAGATGAGACCAGAGTGATGTGTGCTGGGGGGAGGGTCGAGCCAGCAGTCACAAACGGCTTTCTCAGCAGTAGACTTAAAGGAGATGCGAACCGCCTAGGCACCACCCTGCTGAGCTAATAATGGAAAGATAATTCTAATCTTCCGAGGATGTTTTTGGTCATTGCAGAGAGTTTCGCTACCAGAAGGGCAGCTGGAATCGGTCACCATTTGGGTTTTGATCCCCCAACCCCCTACCGCTGTGCATGTGCGAATGGCGGGGGTGGAGAGAGAAAGTAGGAACGCATGAAGTGGCTTAGCGGCCTGCGGAGTCTGCTAACTTATGGAGGTTTCCCGAGGTGCAGTCCTTTTGTTCTAACCCTCCTGTGCCAGGGAGCAGTCTGCCCCAGAACAAAGAGGTGCAGCGTGAACAGAAAGGTCACTTTCCTCAAAGGGACAGGGGGGCTCTCACCCCTGCTCACCCAGAGTGGGGGGGGTGAGACTCACAAGGAGGACCCAGTGGTCGCCGACCAGGTTCTCTTGAAAACCGGCGGTCTGCGCACGAAGGCCGTAATGGTCATTTGCAAGCTAGCGTACTGTCAGTGTTGGCAGACGTGGTGGGCAGACCAGTCTACCTTTTAGGCGTTCGGTAGATTTGTGTTTCTGAACTTAGCTATGTTGCTTTTTACAGTGTGTTGACGAAAAATTGTAGAGGGGTGAAACACGGTAGCATGACTGGGAAAGCTTAACTGGACACTCAGTTTTGCCCATTCCCATGTTTTTGTTTGATGTCAAACGTTTCAGTTCAAAATATTTCTTGATTTTAATGTGGGCTTTGTTTTTCCTTGAATGTAATCTTGCGTGTCGAGTTGACCTCTTGGTCGTCCGGTCAGATCAGGTCTGCTGAATATACGACGTGTGTAAATGGTGTGCATCGATTGCTTTGCTGCAGTTTTATCCGAGGGCTCCGAATCGCCCTCCCTGCTCACTTTTATTTCCACTACGCGTCGCAGAGCGTGTGGAGAGTGGCTTCGCCGCGTGGGCCAAAGCAGCCTGTCTGGTTTAGCCGTCTTTATCAACACCAGTTCCTGCTCTGTCTTCCTTTCTTCCACATCGCAGCCAGCACTGTGTTGCCACATGGTGGTTGCGATGTGATCTGCTTTGAACACGGTGGATGATGTTAAAAGCTTATAGAGGGGGCGTGGCTAGTCCTCGCGTTACGCTTTAGCAGGTGAGCCGTTTTGTGAATGAATGAAGGCCGTCCTGGTGTTTGTTTTTTCCGCCGATGGCATGCCGTGGCGCAGCGCATGGCCCCTGCAGCCCTGCCTGTCTGCATTCACCACTGCGATTGGGCAAACCCCTGGGCTGCGGCATGCTCTGAATGCTGCTGTTTGAGAGAAGAGATGACCTTTAGGGCTGCTATTTGTGCGGATTCACAGTGTATAGCCTTAAAAGTGTCCTCATGTTTAGGGACTACCATGATCAATAGCCCAGACAGTTTTCCATCATTTGCGTGACCCCTGTGTGGTGTAATGCACTCATACCATCACAGCAAGGAGTGAATCCATCATGCCCTTCAGTTCATTCAATTCTTAATTCATGCCCCTAGCCTGGTCAGTCGGTCCATTCTGGTGGCTTAAAAAAAGTCCCTTATTTTATGTAGGGAGAACCATGCTTGTTTAACACGCAAGTAGGCGTCTTGTTCTGCTCAGGGGTGTTATCAGTTTACAACACAGTAATCACCCTCCCAGCTGGCAGGCACGAGGGCGAAACTCGCTCAGTTTCGCTTTGTCGTTTTGATGTTTCTCTAGCTGCCGCAGGCGTCAGTGGCTCTGATGTTTGCGACTTGCGACTTCCTGGTTCCTGTTTTTGGAAAAGCGTACAGGAGCAGGGAGACGCCTCTTCTCCCTTCCCTAAAAAACGTGATGCACGAAAGGCTGGATCACCCATCAAGGTTTTATAGTTTACAGCCTTGTGGGTCAGTGCCAGCAGGCACACTAATCAATTCTATTAGTGAGCAATTGCAATTTTTATCTTATCTGTTTTGTGTTTTCACCTCTGTTGGGCATTCCCAAAGCAATGTTGACTCCCCCTTCCCTCTTCTACAAATGCATAACTCCTAAGCTCAAAGGGTTGGCGGGAAACATTTTCTGTATCTGTTTGAGGTCATAAAGCCTGCATGGAAGGATATTCATTCAAGAGGAGATTAATTGATTTTCCATTCAACATTTTCAAACATTTTGGGAAGCTCGGGTCTCTTGGCCTTGCTGTCCTTCCCATAGGCAGCCTTTGCGTAGTCTGATCGGTGGGCGTTGGGGGGGGGTCGGCCTGTGCGGTTTTAATTACCTTCCATTGCACAGATATCCTCTCTGTTTCTGTGTGAGGCCACAGGGCTGGGCTGAAAGCCTTCGATTTTGGGCGAGAGGCCTTGTGTTCTCGTTCAGCCCATTGTCCTTTTTACGCCTACGTGTTGCGTAGTTTTTCACCACAGTAACTCCCCTCCGGTCCAGAGAATGCAGTGGGTTGCTACCAGGAGCTGGCGGCCTTGCTAACAGAAACAGCCCCAAGGCCTCTGCAACGTCGACCTTCTCAGACAAAACAAAAGCCTTCCAGAGTAGTCTACGGTCTCCAGCAAGAGAGCAAAGGTCAGGTACAACCCGGCATAGTGTTAGTATATAAAGCACTTCTTTTTTTTGTGTGTTACAACCCGAGTCCAAGCTAATGTTGTTTTCTGACATTCAGAAACGGTGTGAAATTCCTGTGGTGAGCGCTTGTTTGTTTTTCAGTGTTGTTTTCATGTTGGGACAGTTATTTTTGCATGAATTGTTATTTTGAGCTGAATGTTGGTGCTGTCTGAAAGGAGGGTGGTAGTTATTTTTCTGCTCTTCTGTAACATCTAATAAAAGCTGTTGGAAACGGGTAATAGTATAAGGCTCTACATGCCCAATGTTTGTCTTGGGCGAAGGGCATTGCATCAAAATATGTTTCTCATGACCCTCCTTTCTCCTCTATCGCCTGGCTACACTTTAGGAAAGGTTGAAAGGCCAGGAATGAGGCCTGCAGTGATTTCACGTGTGTGTGTGTTTGTGTGACGTCTCGCTCACCGACGTTAGGCCCCCTTCATTCCCCCGGCAGAGAAGTTTCGTCACATCCACAGTACGCTCTAATGAGCTTCCTGCCAGTAATCTTCGGAAGGTACCGGTGTGGTGTCAGAACTCCATCAGCTGTGGAAGTATCTAAGGCTGAAGGTGGCCTTTTAAAATCCGTACATTAGAGCCGTTTCGAAGGGAAGATGTTTCATTTGATGGGTGGTTGGGGTTTTTTGTATGCTTTATGTAGCGCAGAGCAACAGGGTGAAGGTTTGAGGTTTGGGCTAAGTGCAGTTCACCATTGGTGTGCCGCTGTATCCTCAGAAGCGGAACGGTGAATGAATTGAGAAAAGCAGTGCTGTGACCCAGGCTTGTTAGTTTCGTTAGTCACTCTTAATTTTTTTTTTTAACCCGTCACTTCTTTGGGGACAAACCCATGTTGAGGCTAAGAATAAACCTGAAATGGCTGCATTGTGCCACATTTTCAGAGTTTATATAAATAACTGAACAGGCGCCGTTTCTGACTTCAACTGAAGGCTATGAACCGATTTCCCATGTTGCCCAAATACATATACATCTAAAGACTGAGAATTCTCAGAGAAGGCAGCACAATATGGACAGAGTGAAGAGGAGGTTGTCATGTTTAAGCTCCTGTTGGGGGTTCTCTGTGTAGCAATAGAGGCGGGACGGCACCAAAAGGGCCTTCTACATTTAGAGCATGTTTTCAGTTGGGACACCTATGTACGCCTGTGACATGTCATACCTTAACATCCTCACATGACCGAAGTCTGAGCTATCCCTAATCCCTGGTGTCGCTGAGGTAAGGGGGAGAGGCACTCTTATTTACTGACCACGCCCCAGTCTGGTGTGCTGCCCAGCGGCTCTGTGTCAGCACCCTCCACAGTGCTTGGTTTTCTGCCGAGCTCTGGTGATCTGTGAAACTGAGGGGATTACGTCCCAGGGTGGAGCAGCCCCTCCTGCCCATGCGGTCCCCAGCCCGATCTGGGTCTTGTGATTAAATCTGACATTTATATAGATTCTGCTGGAGTGTCGGTGGGAAGACTACGCCTGTTTTCTTATGTGGGGATTTGCCTAATCTCCTTTGGAGCGCTAGAAGGGGGCTCCCAGTGGCGGGGAAGGGGCTGGGGGATAAGGCTGCTGCTCGATACAGTGGCGCGTAGCGCAGTCGATGCGTGCCAACTGTGAGAGTGCGTGCGTTTGTGACCCGAGAGCGCGCACGCAGGGCATGAGCGGCGCGGCGCGGCGCTTCACAGTGTCTGCTAGCGGGGCAAGCTCCGACAGTCTGTCACTGATCCACTCTCCTCACTCGCTCACAGACCACAGGGCACGACTGCCGGCCGGGACACCATGTACCCAGAGGACAAGGTAAGCGGAGGCAGCCTTTGTACCAGCCGTTCTACGATCCCGGGCGGGTGAGCAGCCCGCTTTTAGAGCGGCCACCCGGTGGCTGCCTCCGAGTTCATTGTGTGGGCTGTGGAATTCCTAGAAGACAAAGTGCGAGCGCCTTCAGGCTCATCCATGCCGATTAGCCGGCCTCAGAAGCTCCACAGATTGGCGGAGGTGCACGGGAAATGCGCCGCAGAGCTTGCGAGCGTGAATGTGTGGACAGGAGGACTGGCCTCTGTGCAGTGTTACATAACGCTTGCGTTAACAGCTGGAAGCCCTCAATCTCACGGTGCCGGGATGGTCAGATGAGGCACAGTGGCCCTGTAGTTCCATTCTATTTTAGAAGTGTTGCTTGGTAATGCATCTTGTCCTATGATCGCAGTGTGAGAGATGCTTTTCGGGTTGCAAGAAAATACTAAGCTGTGAAGTGGCGTGGTTTCAGTGTTAGCACTGTAAAACATGCATGGCATGTTGGCACACCACGGACTGATCCGGTGTTCCTCCGTTCCCCATCTTCATGAGCGTTTGTCTGGATCAGAAGCAGAATGTTGCGCTGAGTTGTAAGAGTGCATGAATTGGAGCTGTAGGCAAAAGGCAGCGGGCCTTTCCTCTCACCTCGTTCACGGCCTGAACCACACTTTACTCAGTGAAGTCTATATGGGAGGTTTGGCAGGAATTTACTGGTTTATATTGTGTAGTCCCTGAAGTAGCGTTGTTGACGTTTTGCCTTCCCCGAGTGGTGCCTTGTGGTTGAACCTCTTGTGGCGAGTTGATTGAATTTAATTAATTTTGAATTGACAGTATATAATCTTCACTGTTCTGGTTTGTGCTGTTTAACCACATCCGGGCCAGAACTAGTGTCTAGCTCCCAGTTGAGTGATGGTAACATAGTGACCGCTCCAAGAATGAATGGAACTTCCAGAGAGGTCCCCATTGTTCCTGAGGACCTTTCAGGTCCAGAACTGCTGAAGAGGGACATAGGTAGACAAAGGGCTAGTGGTGAGAGGGGGATCACTATGGAATGAGCTAGACCTCCTCTGGGACCTGTATATGAAGGTGGTGGGGGAGAGGGTTACCCTAAAACTTGGACTAACATGACTCAAACCCATTTTGCCTACTGAAAAACACCATGAGCTTAAAGAAGATGAGTGAACACAGCGGACTGCCCGACACCGACAAAGTCATGTGTTGGACGTTTGGGTTCATGTGGTGAAGAACAACGTTAGCGCGCTATTGCACATAGTAAAAACTCAAAAATAAAACTACAGAGCTCTGCTGATACTGTCTTCTATACTGGCATAATTGTGGTGACATACCTTTTATCTCTGATGGTTTTTCTTTATCAAAAGATGCTTCCGGTTGTTTGATTCGGCCACCCTTTCTGGACTCAAAGCATTTGCCCTGACAACGTTGTTCTGCCCTCACCCCCGAAGCCCCCCTTCCCACAAACCCCTGCTATCTGAGCCACAATGGCCTCCATTCACAGGGCTCAATGGAGTATTTACTAAAGTGCTACGGCGTTCAGTGGACACAACAAAGTGGTTGTCCTCTACTGCCAGGACTTCGGGTGGAGGGGGGGCTTTGGGCTGGGGTGGCACAGACCCTCAAAAACTGTGTTGGCGACGTCAGAGCTGGGTAACTGAGGAGGTTCAGTGGATCCTCTTACCAGCTTAAAACATTTAAAAGAATGGAGAAAGTGGCAATTGACGGCAGACGGTTCTGGCTGAGCTGACCCAACCTATTGGCGGTGCTGTCACTTTCTGGTCCCAGGGCCTTGTGCTCTTTGGAGAGCTCCTGTACCTCGAGTGGGTATCTCCCACAATCAGCGGTCAACCTTGAAAAGGAAGGGTTTCACACCCTCCAGAACAAGCGTCATTTGGCCACTCCACGAACCAGCCTGCCCTCTTCTCCATTTATGGGTATGTCTTCCTAAGAACCAGAACAGTCCACGTACCTTCAGAAGTGCCTCCGCTGACTTGGCGTTAAAGCTTTGAGTTAGTCGGTCCTGTACGGCGTTGGAGAGGAGTCAGTGTCTGATAACGCAGTCCTTTGTTCAGCCAAAAACACAAAAACAGGTTGTTTGCACACCCCTCTACCAACACTTAACATGGCCCAGATTGATACAAAAAGTGAGAGGATGGTTGGCTCGCTCGGCACTGCGTCTATTTTTACACTTGTTTACATGGGCAAGACAGACCGGTCTGCACTTGTAGCACAGGAAACTCTTCTTTCGGTATGAACTGTGAAGTTCCGTATGGCACAAACTGCTGGCTGTCATTTCTTACCAGAGGGTTATGCGTTCATCAAAACTGCCTGTTTAGCTTTTTAATTTTTTTTTTGGAGAACCAAATGTTTCTATATTATTTAAAGGTTAGTGCTCCCAGAAAACAGCTGATGCGCATTAATAGTGTTCTGTTGCTGAAAAAGTTAAAGGTTGTGTGAAATTAAGATCTCGAGTCGAGAGAAAAGGCCATCCTAAAAAACAATGGGCTTCCCCCAGGCCCCCTCTGGCCTTACAGCTGTTTCCCTAGACAACAGTGGGCGTGTGGGGAGGGTCGTCCTCCACGGGCTTGGCTCATCCAGCTGACTGAGCAAAACGGCCTGTGCCCATCGCAGTTCATGGGGACTCACTTTACACAGAGTTCACAACACACATTGGGCATCAGCATGGCATCATGGGTAAGGTATTAACGACGGGCTGACCTGCAGGCTGCCGTTTCAGATTCCAGAGCTGTGTTTCTGCTGAGCAACTGAATGGAAACAAGTAATGGAATAAAGAGCCATTGCGTTGAAAAGCTGCCTGGTTCTCCTGGTGGGCTTTGATCCAGGCAACCCATGGGTAATATGTGCTGTGCAGGGAGGGACCGCAGTGGCCGACCGGGATGTGATTAGGACCCCAGCCCGTCCTGCCAGAGTAACATGGGCATGCTGCAACTGCAGTACCAGGTCTCTCCCTACACTTGGGTACATTCAGGGTGCACCTGTTTTTTGTTTTTTTTACCTCCCGCCTGAAAGCTCGTGGTTCCTTTTTCCTCTGTTTCAGCAAATGTTTGCCGCAGAGAACTCCACGAAGGTGTCATTAGACTGTGTTGAGACATCTCCAGCCTGCTTGTGTTGGGTAGCGCGTTGCCATTGAACCACTGCTGGTCAGGCACAGGAAACTCTTCTTTCGGTATGAACTGTGAAGTTCCGTATGGCACAATCTGCTGGCTGTCATTTCTTACCAGAGGGTTATGCGTTCATCAAAAGTGCCTGTTTAGCTTTTTAATAATTTCTTTTTTTGGAGAACCAAATGTTTCTTTATTATTTAAAGATTAGTGCTCCCAGAAAACAGCTGATGTGCATTAATAGTGTTCTGTTGCTGAAAAGGTTAAAGGTTGTGTGAAATTAAGACCCCTTTCAATGCAAGGGGCTGCTGGTCTGGCACAGGTGTGGTGGGGCTGCTGGTCTGGCACACGCGTGGTGGGGCTGCTGGTTGGGGGTGCCGGTTCCTCTCCACTCCTGCCTCCATGGCTACAATAGGGAAGTCTGCAGGAGTAGAGTTTTTGTCAGGGACCCATATCGATTCCAGTAAACTGGGCTGCCATCGTAACCCCCCCCCACACACACACACACACACACACACACACCCCCTTACAAAAACTCCATTGTGTCGGTGTGGCAAGACGTGCCCGATGAAAATTGAATTGCTTTTACAGAAGCTTCTCTGTATGGATCAATTACCCAGGCCTGACAGGTCACCAGGAGGACACCAGAGGTTGAGAGGTATCTGGCAGGGGGTCAAGGCAGAAAGGGGGGGTGCAGATGTCTGGTGCTTGCTTCTCCTTTATGGTCTGTTTCGTCTTGCAGTAAAAAGGTCAGTCTATGTGCAAACATTCCCCCACCAAAACGTTTGCTCTTGGGCCAGTAAATCACACCGCTGTTCATATCCAGTTCTGTTTACCCTGTATGCCTGAGGTCAGGTATACAACTCCTTTCAGAGGTGAATGAACCGGCTAAACCAGGGCTACATTTCTTCGCTGTTGCACATCCTCTTCCGGAATGCTTTTTTTTTTTTTTTTTTTTTTTTAAAAGGGCTTTCCAGGTTTCTCAGATCGCACGGCACAATGCAGTATTTTTATGGAAGATGGTGGCTTGCACATGCTGTGTGCATTGGCCCGCTTTTTGACCCAGTTCTGCTGATGGTGTTTATCAGACTCTTGCTGCACATTGTTCGATGTTCGATTTCTGCACCGCTGAAAATAAGCTGTGTTCTGAATTAGAGCATCTCCGTATTGTTCCCCCCCCCCCCCAAAAAAATAGCGAGTGTCCGGCTGCCCTCTGCTAGGGATCTCGACCCAGAACAGAGACTGCTCTGTCCCGTGGTGCATGATGTGAATCGATAATATTTACATTCATTGTGCACGTTTGTCTTGCAGAGGCGCGCACTGCAGAGCGTTTTACAAAGCGTCCCTCCCCTTTGTCTCCATTTGAACGCAGCAGCTGAGATAAAAATGTTCACGCCACCTCTCTCCCATGAGGCCCAATCGCCGTGCACCCTGCCCTGGACAGCAGCTTCCCCGCAAATGAGCTGCGGAGGGGGCTTTGCTGGAAGTTTGCAGCGACTGCAGGGATTGCAGCGTTGCGCGGGACAATATAGCCCTGGTTGATCCCCTGAATGCTGAGCAGGGGATTGTGATTCAGGGCCACTTGGCGGGAGGGGCTGTGGCGCAGTGTGATAGCCCCCCCTTTCCTGCCTGTTGCCCACCAGTTCTCTTGCTTTGAGCAGACGGTGCACTTATGCATGCATGCATGCACGCGCACACACACAGACACACGCATACATGTATGGCTGTACTGAAGAAGGTAGGTTTCTTTACCGTTATCTGCACTTACTGATGTACTGTCTTGCAGGCACTTAACTATAGGGTACTGTAGCTTGTTCTCTATATAGAATGTCCCTTGTACTATAACTGATTTTGTGTCGCTCCAGATAAAGGCATCTATTAAATTAATAAAATGCAATTGTGTATACACGCAGGACTGCAAACACAAAAAAGACCTGTGTGAACTTCTTTCCTGTTCCCAACCCCGCTCAAGCCAACAGTTGTGTCCTGGAGGTTTGCTTGGTCACACCATGCATTATAACGGCCTCTCCTCGAACGCATTTGCATCACCAGCAAACCTCTCTGAAGCCGCAAGGGCGGTACTTGCTCAGCATTATGGAAATTTGTTGAAACATCCATGCTGTCCCTTAACGCTAACAGTCTTTACGCCATTCGGTTGTGGAGCATTTGTGCCGTTGAGTGAGCCAGGTGTCTGTCCTTGCGCCACATTCATCGGAAAATGAAACTGTATGTCGAATGACATGCATTATGTTCTGTCAAAGGTTTCATTATTCACATGCGGTTGCTGCCAGGCCGGCTTGCCTTCAGGCTCTTTTGTCTCCGTTTCCTGGTCATGCTGAGCTTAAGAATGCCTTCCTCCTGTAGTGAAGGTCATGGAAACGGCAGCCCTGACTTTTTTCCTGTTGGTTCATTTCTGAGCAGTTTTCCTTAAACGCGAAAGCCGCCATGGATGCGGGAAGTCTGAGCGGGTGGCGCCCCGGTCTCCCGTAGCGATGATTCCGGTTTTGCTTCCGGCGTTGTGCTATAGCAGCCCCGAACGTGCCGTTATCTGCCCAAAGCCTGAAACCGGACCGCAATCTTCTCAGGTTGGGGTTCTGGCGAGTAATGTGACCGGCGATGGGTCTCTCTTGGCGTTATCCTTTAGCTTAGCTGACACTCTCGCCCTCGTTTCCACCTTACCGCCTCATACAGCTCCATTTCCTCACCCTTTCTCAAGTGTTCGACTGCAGAACCTCGCTGCTCGCACTTGCGTTTTCTCCAACCAGCAGGAAAACCAGCTGTGGCCACAGAGACTGCTGGGGCTGAAGAGTAAAGGCCACTTAATACTCAGCGCCACTTAATACTCAGAGCAAGGATGTGTCATTTCACTGTCGCTGCTCTCCTGGCCACCTCTATGCAACTTAGTCATTGTTTTAGCTTGGCTACAATCGCTTTCCTGGTCAACTAGATGTTTTAAGCAAGTTTTGTCTGGCACTGTGTGTCAGTTTGGCACCAGGTATCAATAGTGTTAAGACGCTTGTATGTCTATGATGGTCTTTTTAAAATGTACCTTTAGTGCCTAGTCGGAGTGATCGCTGATGCTCCAAAAGGTGACGACCTTTTGTTGAACGTAAGCACCAAGGAGTCTTCATAATGTCAGACATTTGTCCGATGCAGCCAGCGTTGTTTGACTGCCCCGTTTGGATCTTTTCTTTTCAATTGGACTTTTGTGCGGAGCTCCTCGTTTGGTATTCCTCTGCTCCTCTCGTTTAGCTGGTGGGCCGAATGTGCGTGCTCTCATTGTGGAAGCCAACAGCCCTCTTTTGTCACACCAAGGAAAGCAAGCTTGTTTGGGCAAAGTCGAAGTCTGGGTGCTACCTTGATGCACTCATCTGGTGAGGAGGGCAAGCTGTGCTTCCCTGCTGTACCCGACTAACGCTGTGACCCCTGTCCACAAATACACAGCACTCGATTGCCACTCGAGTCATTTCCTGTGTTCTGTCGTTCACTGGTCTGCTGTCGCAGCAGTCTGCAGGAATGTGGGGCCTTTAAGGGCTGCTTGGGTCAATGCCTAGAGTATTATGGTCTACATTAACATGAAGATGCAGGGTTTTACTCGCTGGTACTTGCCATTAAAACTGTCGTTTCAAATCTCGGAAAGTAATTCACAGTTTGAGTGCATGAATGCAAAGTAGGTCAGATTAGGTCTTTATGGGAAGTATCGCAGGCTTTTGAAAAATGCCTTGCTGATTGTAGTAAGCGTTGTTAGCCCGTTATCCCCTCGCCATCGACGATTTGTTACCTTATGTCCCCCCTTGGACCGGGACAACCATGGCAACGTTGCTGTTGAATATGAAATTACTGTTGGAGAGGTGCTTTTTCTTTTTCTTTTTATAAAGTTAACAACTGCCACCTTATTTAAATGGTTTCCTCTTTTGACCTATGGTTTGGAAGGACTTTTATGGAATATGCATGCATGTATGTGTGTGGGGATTAGGGAGAGAGACACTGACATCCTGGGTCATTCAGAATAATGAAACTTGGACAATGCCTTCTCGGACACTAGGGCCGTTTTCAAGAATTTCCTGCAGAGTAAAATTGAAGTGATATTTGGGTGATGTTGGGTGTGTGAAGTCAGCACTTGGGAGATTGGGTGTCCACTGCGTTTGGTTCTTCTGCGCCAGTGACTAATCGCTAACCTATTTCTGAAAGGAATTCCTGTTCATAACCTGAACTTGACAACATCAGGGAGATCAACGGGTGCTTTTCATGTCCAGCAGTAGCGTACAATTTCAGTACCAGTGTTTGTCAAACCCACGGGGAATATTGTGGCACCTGTTTGGAATGAAGGGTTTTGCAATGCATGGATGCGTTTGCGGTCTGATCTGTTTAATGTTGAACCCGTTAGAGAAATGGTGAGGTAGTAAAAAAAGGTCAAGGTAAAAAAATATTTACAAAATGAATGGGAAACTGGTTAAAAAAAATTGATAAATATCGGAATAAATAGTTTTATTTTTGTGCGTGTGTTCGGATATTTGTCCAAGATTAATGTTTTTTTCTCAGGTATTTGTTTTCAAAGTTTGTGAAAGTTTTAAAATTGAAATGCTCATTGCTGACTAAGATGGTAGTTAACATACAACCATGCTGACTTGGTTAAAACAAGAAAATCCAATTCAACGACTCAAACGCCGACTCAACCCGGTGCTTTGTAAAAAAGGGGTCGCTTACGAATGTTTTAAACGCGTACGACTAACCTCCATACTGTCAACTACTACTCTATGTAACGTATACACACTGTGTGGGTTTTTCCCTCCGTGATCTGTACTGATGCTATCGTCACTGCACTGCAATAAACAAAAACCGAAAGTGCGGCAAAATGGCTCTAAATGATTATGGCAGATGACCAAATACCATGGTTAAAAAGGTGTGGAGAACGGTTGCTTTTATGGGCCTTGGTATAATGAGGTAAAGTCACCAATTAAGTGGCTCGCTCTCGCTGTTACGCAACCCCCCTCAGTGGCCGAGGTCGTCCCGTTAATAAGCATACCTATTTAAAGAGAAAAGTGTGGCTCTAAATATAATCCCAGATCCTGTAGTCGTCAGGTCCCATCAGCCTTTAACTGCCGCCAGCTAAGCGCAGTAGGGGCTTCCAGGCTGCTGTGGGACTTGGCTGCCAGTGCTGTCACCGTCTTTCTTCGTATTCGGGAGCCATGTACTCCTACCTGAGAATGCCACGTTACCTTGTGAGTACCTGCGCGTCGACCTGCATGGGATAAAGCTGCGGGCCGAATGACTTGAGAGCCCTCGGTTTTCTCCTCTGCTCTTTAGCACGGCAGCCTTCCTGTTTGGGACGTTCACGCTGTTCCTGATGTGCCAACCTGTTAGCTCATTTGTGCCTGGCAGTAGCTTCTCTTTTTGGGATGAAAGGTTGTTTTGCAGACAAAGCTCTTATTTTCCTGTGTGCTTTGCCGTTTGTGAGAGAGTTGTTGCAGTGGTGCACCTGCATTATTGGTCCTCTGAAGTGACTCTGTCCTTGACTACATCGTGAACTGTGATTTTCAATGGGAGGTGGGAGAAAAGACTTATGATGTTCTCCGGAGAGATGCTCTACAGAAATGTCTTGGTTGTGGACAGCATTTTAAATGCGTTATTTGATTGCGGGTTGGGGATCAATGAAAAGTTAGACGGCTTTTAAAAGTTTTTGTGAAACGTCTGCACCTATAGACCTTGCTACCATAACCCTTGGCTTCTGAGTAAAGCAGAAAAGATCTATAGATGGGCTTTTCATTTAAAAGTCCTGTTAGACTCGCAGCGCATCAGAGCGCAGCCCTTACAATGCGACCCCTTGCTATGCATGATTTTCAAACGGATTTCAGGTATGGTTTATGAATTGATTTATTAATGCAGTTACATGTAAAGGCTCTTGTCAACAGTTGATTTGTGTGTGTGGGTGTGTGGTGGTAGGAATCATATTTGCATTGGGAACGGACTGTCCTCATTGCGACCCCACCACCACCTCCTCGGTTGTTTTTCATTTGAGGGGAGACCATGAACGACTTTTGTTGTTTCTGTACCAAGAGCCATTGTCTGAGTCCATGGTGGAGACAATCCACAGCCCTCGACCCGATTGCCTCCGTCCCCTGTCGGGCTGCCTGCTGTCAGCCATGCGCTCTTCTCCCCGGGAGGGGTTAGGAGAGGCGGACAACCAAGAGGCAGGCCTGCAGGCCTCGCCTTCCTCGTCTCCGGTTCTTTATCACATTGGGAAAGTATGCCTGCCTTGCAATTGCGACCTCTGATTCTGCCACATTTGGTTTTACTGCAGGGACCATTGACCTTGGTTTAGTCAGCAGGGTAGTCTTGCGTTTTGCTGTTATACTATACAGACACAAACTACGTGGTCTAATTATGCTTAAGTTTCTACCCTGAAGTCCTCCAAACTTCCTCGCTGTCTGTACAACCTGTTGACTTCCGCTCTTACTGGACAGAGAAGTCCCAAATTTGGCTGTTGCGGTTGTTCATTGAGTAACCTGATCTAAGAACTTTCTGGTCTGAAACTGATCCGTGCGTGTGTAGGGGGGGACATGGGAATCTACGTGGTATGTATTGCTGTGGTATAAATTTGGAAGAAATTTTCCCTTGGTACTTCTGCTGCAAATCTAATTAGAAGAGCACGACTGAAGTTCCTTGTCTTCTCAGTGAGTCCACACAAATGGTTTGTCTTCATTATTTTATGTAAACAAACTTCTTAAAGCTCAGCTATGCCCACGATCGCTCATTAAAAAAGGATGAACTTGTGGCTGGTCTGTCCTCGTCCCATTAGGTATAACTTCTACTGTTTTCCCATACTCATGTTGGTTCCTGTCATTTATTGGAATTCCCAATTATCTTGTGTTCTTTTGATTTGAATTGCCATGTTTTTTGGAACGCAAGGGAAGTCATTTATGTTTGGACTAGTTTTCTAACAGTGAAGGCCTGCAGCCTCAGTTGTACGCACGAGGCTCTGCACAGTGGAGGCCTGCAGCCTCAGTTGTACGCACGAGGCTCTGCTGTTGGTGCTCTGCTGTTGGAGGTACATTGCTCATGGGCAGTACCTTCTGCTGTATAGAAACAAATAGCTTTTTGGAGGTGATTTGGCAGTGGAGAGTGGCGCTCCAGAGGAGGTGCTGTTTGAGGGCCGTTGTGCGCCTGCGGGCCCGTCCGCCAGGAACCCTTTTCATTACATCATGACTCCCTGGGACCGGAGTGACCGCAACTCAGAGCCACTGCTGCCACCAGAGAGAGCACTGGTGAATTAGGCTAATTAGCTGGAACCAATCGTGCCTCAGGTATTAAGGAATGGGATTACCCGTTAGCTGGGGATTAGCCGTCAGATGTCTAAGAAATTCTTGTAATTCTAATGGAACTTTTTTGTTTTCTTCCCCAACAACAAAAATTAACTCTCAAAATAAGGACTGTGACCATCTATCGTGTGTACCATTAGCACTTTACCGACGATGAGCCACGAGGCAAGCGCTCATGTTGGACACTACAGTGTATGTCAGACCTGCGTGGACCTGAGGCCAATGCCTGTTCCTGTTGCCCATATGCGTTTAAGCCCGTTAATCGTCTGCTGGGCGAGGGCTTGTGCCTTACAGACGGGGGTCGCCTGGGGACCAAATCCCCGTATATAACTCTGAAGAACCTTAAGAAGGCCCATAAAGCCTGCTAGACCGCTCGGCTATAACTGCAGTAAAGCCCCCCTGCTTACTCCATTAAAGAAATTACATTTATCGGCTGGGTAATTCATCTTTAACCTTTCCTTGTCAGAGAAGGTTGTACCTTGTCACCCTCGTCTTTTTCTATAGATTGGGTTATGGGATTGAGAGCTTCTCCCCACCGTAACCCAGAATTCTTCTCAAGCACAGTGTGCTGGTTTCAGCATGCTACTAAGGGTCGTTTTGAGCTCTCTGACTTAAATGTCTGCACTCAATTCCTCAGACATCTATGGTCTTTTTTAATCAAGCCGTTTTTTTTTTTTTAAACCGATCCAACGTCTGCCTTAACCCTGAGACGTTCAGATGTAGCGGGAGGACCGCTAGTCAAAGACTATCCCACTAGCTTGTGACTGAATAGTCAGCCGACCAATCCCTCCTTGGTAATGTTGTCGGATGTGTTATCTTTGTGCAGAGCTACATTGCTCTCTGTCAATCAGGACTTAAAGAACAGAAGAAGGATAGTGAAATTAATTCAGTGTCCCTGTGCAGTGCTTTGACTTGTCCGTAGTGGCCTACGCATTTACATGAATACGTTTTTTGGATTTCTTTAATCGATCTGCGTGGAACGGAGCAGTCGTCTTGATTAGGCAGGCTCCGCAAAGCAGTTGCATCGTTATGCAAATACACTTCCACGTGACGGAAGCTGGGAATTTTGCTTGGGGCGCTGAGCCGAAAACGGCCTCTAGTCCTGTTCCATTTTTGTGTGGCACTAGAAACAAATTTGATGGGGGTTATGATTTGCTGCTGTTGAGTAGTAGCCCATCTCTGATGTGGAATGAAACCGAGGTACAGGTGGACCCCCTACCCCCCAATTGTTACAGGTTGGGGTTGTCCTCCATGTGACGTGCTTTGGGTTTTATTTTTGAGGTTAAAACTTAAGAAGCTGGGTTTGACCATGTATGAGATGGGAGGTTGTGTGTGTGTGTGTGTGTGTGTGTGTGTGTGTGTATATACACACACACACAGGTCTTCTGAGACCATATTGCAGGCAGCCCTGTTAGAAAGTGACCCAGTTATTCTGGGTCTACAGCTTCTGCTGCTGCGCCGCTCGTCTGCCTCATGGTAACTCTCAGGTCGCTATCTGTGCACCACCTGAGCCACCCTTGCTCTGGAACCATTTGACACTTCCAGGGTTTGTGGTTCAGGGGTTGATTGTGTGGTCCAGTAAACCTGCAGGCTTTCAGAATGGGATTGGCTTTTATCTTGGCCGAAGCGGTTCTGCAGACGGCGATGACATTTTGCAAGAATTGGGTCGAAAAAGGTTAATTGGTTCTTTTCTGTTGGGATTTATAGATCGCTGAAGGATGAAATGAGCAGGATTTAAGTCATTTAAACTTTAAATTAAAAAGGCCCTCAAATCAAATGGACTCTTCTCCATTCTCCTGGTAGTTTGTTTTTCTCCTCTGTCAGCAGCAAATGCTGTTTCTCAGAAGCACTTCTGTCACAGAGTGGACCAGAACGTGCTCTGAGCTGCTGAACGAACACACACACACACACACCCGTTCTACCCAAGATACACCGTTATCGCTCTTCACGTCTTGGTTGTCCTAGCGCACACAGACTAGAAATCCCAAAGAAAACCAGTAATTTCCCCGTTTCCTTCTTCCAGTTCTCTGATGCACAGAATAAAAATCTGTTAAATGATTTAGATATTTTTCCCCAGTTTTTTTTTTTTTTTTTTTGCCATTTTGATTTCTTAATGAATCCCAAAGCAGAAGGTTTTCTGAGGTCTGGTTTGTGCCTGTGAGAGTACAGGTGCTGTCCCCCACCAAGATGGCGAAGGTAGCACTGTGAGTAAAACGCACTCGACAAAATGACAGATTGCGGTTCCTCATAAGGCGGCACTCCAGAGAACGGCTGTATTTATTTACCCCCAGACAAACGCTACACTCAGTCACTCGTGAAATACCGAAACAGTACCAGTATCCTCCCCTCCCCTTTGAATGTAGACAAAACCATATTGTGTTCTCGAGGGAAAATCGAATGAAACCGTTTGTCTTGTTTCCTCAATAGCAAATGAATTCCTAATCTTTTAAACTCAGGGCGTGGCACGGTTGCGTTGCTTGATGTGAGAGTTCTTTGAAAGAGCCCTGCGCGCAGTTAACATCACCCGCTATTTTTCTCTACACAAGGGAAATGAGGTTCTTCTCAAGCCAACCACTCGAGGCCTCTTGTTTTATGCAAGTAGTCCAGATTTTCCAATCAACGGTCTTCGCTCTTGTGTTTATATTAGTAATTATGGCCACACCTATTGAGATTCTGTTCAAGTTTTATTGCTTGTAGTAAACGCGTTATTCACATACTATGAACTGATTATGATAAAGAATATGATAGAATCCTGGCAAGGATTAGCTCTGGTAGGAGGAAATTCTCATCCATTGGCTGACTTAACCTCTTGGGGCTTGGTGCACTTAGTTCCTTTTCTCTGTCTAGGGACATCCCGTCCAGAGCCGCCAGTCGACCTCTCTCCCACATCTTCACCCTGATGTCACACAAGCCTGCTGCAGGGCTGCAAGAAGTCGTCGCTCAACACCAAGGCTTTGCCCAGGCCCTTGCAGGCATTTATTTTGAGTGGGGAAGCGAAAGTGTCTTGGGCACTTCCCGTGTCACCCACAGAAAGACGGTTGCAGCCTGACTTGTGTGAGGGGCCCAAGATGGCTGCCGTCCTGTCACTGTAGCTACTCCCCCTGTCCCCACTCTGGCAACACAGGTTTAAACCTGCTTTACCGTAATTCAACTTCCCTGGGGCCTGCTGCGTTGTAACGTCCCCTGACACCAAGGTCTCAAGTGATGTTTGCCCTTGGCACGTTTGTGTTGGACACCAATGTATTCATGTAGCAAGTGGACATTTGAGAGCAGGCTGATGGAACCATCTGATGACTCCAGCGTACCTCTTCCTCGTTGACTGCTGCGTTAGCGATTTGGTTGGTGTGGCTGCAGAGCTAGGTGTGGAAAGCAGTTGAGTGGGACGCTGTGCAGCGCACACTTCAACCCTTGTGCTCTGTAGCCTGAGGGTGACACCAAGTGGACATGACGGAGCACTGCAGGTGATCTTCCTTCATGTGTGCGGGTAGAATCGCTTGCCGTCATTCAGTTTACTTCAGGAAGTAGTTGCTAATTCTATCGGTTGATACTTGGGCCTGCCAGTGATGAATGAGAATCCACATCAATGAATAGAAAAAAGATGTTGCCAGATTGTTGTTGCCCCACAAATAGCATTTTGTGCAAGGCAGTGAGCGTATGATGGTGTGTGATACAGAGGGCTGCTGTGTACGTAGTTTGCTTTCTCCCTAGAATCCATTCTGATGCTGCGTTATAGAGGACCAAGAGCTGTCAATCAGAGGGCACTATTATGCCCATTTGAGTTTGTATTTATTGTGGTGCTCTGGTCTGACTACCTTGTATTGGTCTGAAATTTAGCAACCAATGGTGCCCCGGCCGCAGCGCTTTAGTGTTATCTGCGAGTTCTAGTTTGTGCTCTGCAAATATGGAAATGAATAAAACCTTCAGACGCTGAACCTTATCTGACTCAAGGTGACTGGTCCAATGCTTCATTTATTCCCCTCTGCACTCTTATGCCTCAGTCCCACGCTGTGCACTCTCCCGCCGCTAATGGCTAACTTATCAGGAGCCGGCCTGCTGTATTTCACACCTGATGTGTCCTGTGTCGGCTATTGCCTGTGGCTGGCTCAGCCCTGGGTTTAGCTTTCATGCGCTCATTGCTTGTGGCTTTTCCTCCTATTCACGGCGTGCGTCTCATCTGACTAGCGCTGCACACATCTGATTTTGTTGTTCCTTCTGCCACAGACAAACGCAGGTGCTCATGTAACCCTTGAAGCATCCTGATTGGATTAAAGCTGATCTTTAAGAGGTAGCTCTGCGGTATAATGAGGTTGTGGGCCAGTGATGTATCTTAACAACTAAACAAGTAGAAGAGTCTCAGTTCTGAGGCTGTAAAGAGCTTACCCCTAGTTTTGCACTAAATAAATTAAGAACATCCAGTTCCCTGTCACCATGGGAAGGTGATCTGGATTTGCCACGGGGACTGTTTTGCACGCAGACAAAATGCACCAGCGGATCTGTTGGAGTAGTTTAGCGAGACTCATTTCATGCCTTCATCATACACACAAACATGCCCCAGGGTCGTCGTTCTTTTGAGGCCGCTACAAACCAGCTGCTTCTGCTTGAAGCCTGCAGTTTAAATGTGGTCGACGCCCATGTATTATTAAAGCGCCGGCTTTAATTAGGCCCCTATGGGTTTACATTGCTGTCATTTCCAGACCTGACCCTGGTACTGCCTGTCTCCTTCTGCACGCTCCCCCTCTGGGTCCGTTTCCTGCTGCCGGGTGTGATGCTGCTTCACCACGGTTCGTGTCTTGGACTCTCTAGGGCGCACAGGGTGGCCTGGCCATTGTATGCATGATAAATTGCTTCACGTGACCCGGTGAATGTAAAATAGGTGCTAATTGAAGGCTACCTGTTAAAACTACTAATTTTTTCTTCCGACTCGGCTACACCTCTGCTTCAGTGTGGCCTGAAGATGATGGTGCCGACTGCAGATTCTGTGGTGCGTTGTGTGACTTTGGGCCGGGTAGGCCTCAGTGTCTGCAGCTGTCCCTCAGTCTGGAGCTGATTTAGCCTCCTTCCTCCAGTACTAAGAATGCTGGCTGCTGAAAAGCTGTTGTCTTATGGGGTCCCCCTGCTTGGGAGTGCAGCCGGGTCTTCCGCGTTCCACTTCCCCCAGACAAGCACGTGCAGCCCCAGACTGCCGAAGCAGACGGACTGTTGCTGTCAGTCAGCCCCTGTCTCTTGCTCCGTCTGTGCAGGCCAGCCTTCGATGTGCTGTCTGATCAAGGAAAGCTACTCTGTGCATGCGCAGAGGATCCCGTTTCCTGGGCCAGACGGCGCAGTGTCAGATCTCTCTGCTCAAGTAAGGTTTGATATCGCAGCCAGAGGATAGAGGGAACACTCTGCGACCTGCCACCATGATCGCCTTCAGCACTTTCAAAGGGTATCGCCCTGCAGGGGAGCCTGAGGATGAGGTGTTCGTCTGCATTCTTGGACCTAAGGTGATACCAATGCACTCTTTCTAAATGATTAACTGTTACAATTAACACCGATGCAGAAGCACTTATCAATATCAGGCTTGTCAGACTATATAAACAGCATAGGTGGTGACTATGTATAAAATCTGTATCTTCAGTGCTAATTTGTTTTCTCTGATCACAATGTCTGAACGTTTTGAAACGCTTACTCGGACATCCACTGAGTGTAGCTGTGCTACCCTGGTCAGTGCCAGTTCATTGAGCTGCCAAAGGACGTAATCCCACGCGACCGATCGGACTTTATGATTACTGCTCCAATCTACCGTCAATCAAACATTTTCCATGTTGTGTAGCCCTTTACCGTGGAGCGGTTTCGCTGTCCGTCTTGGGAAAAACTTCATGTATCCAGGAGGCGGCTAACTCTCTAAGAATATTGTGTTTAATGTAATTCTCACCTTGAAGAGGCGAAAGTTTACACAGATTGTTGGGTTTCAGTGAGTCTCTTGGTGCCGTTACCTTGCCAACGGTGTGATTGAGAACAATGGACACACCAAGCTGGAGCTCATTCGGGGTCGACGGTGCCTAATGCAATGTGTTGTAAAGTGTGCTCTTCCCTGGGGGTCGTGATCCTTGTGTGGCAAAGCAGACGCTACACATTGGGCAGTATTCGCTTTCTGGCTTAATTCCAGCTTTTTGACAAGTAATCTGGAAAGCATAACTGCCTACTGAATGTAAATTTTCATTCAGGAATTCCACTGAGGTAGGCATACTGTCTGGAACTGGTTCTCTGTAAACTCAAATAAGTTGATTAATTATGAAGGGCACCTTTGCATTTTCCATGCAATTTTATCATTTCTTGGCTACCCCATTTCTTCTAATTGTATGCAGTGCACTTGTTTTTCTATTTTAATTTAGCTGTGGTTAATTGACCCAATGTCGATATAGGACGCATTACTGGACGCTGCTAGCCTATTTTTAAGTTTGTTGTGCCTTTTCGAAGGGCAAAGTTTATTGGAAAGATAGCACTTCCTCTTCCACGGAACAGATTTTCAGGCAAAGCAATGTAATTAGAATGCAAATGAGGTCCCATGGGTGGGGGGCTCTGATGCCCAACTGCACTCCCTCCGGACGTGGCATATATAACATGAATACAAATTGTGGACATGGGGAGACAAACGGAACCACATCTCCTCAGTGCCAACAAGGCTGGGTGCTTTTCTGAGCGCTAAACTGCACCCGTGCGACAAATCAAATCATCCATGACCTAAAAAAGTGAAATCAACATTTCACACGTCTGAGGATTTGAGTCAAGCAGCTACTGCCAGTGGTTTTATGTTTGTTTATATATTCTGAAATGCAAAACAAATTGACAGCGTTAAAAAGGAACGTCTTGCCACTGCTGGGCAAGTCATTTCTCAGCGGGAAGCCCTGTGTCTGTTCACATCAGGGCTGCTGCGTTGTCCACCTTTTTTTGGGAGTGCTCCCAGCTCCCCCTATTTGGCGTTTCCTCCCGCGTTTCTCCCACAAAGGTAACATGCCACATGATGCCCATCTCCTGACACAGGAGCCCTCAGTCCACTGATCACCTTGTGGGAACAAAGTAGAGCGGTCCACAGCCCCCCTGTTCACATGACTGCTCTCATAAGCTGTGCTCCCAAGAATTGTATCTAATATCCACTGTATTACAGTTCTGGGGCGGGAGGTCCAGGAAGCTCTGTGTGTTGGTGGATCTTGGGTTGGAACTCATTGTCTCTGGGGACATCAGGCAATCTGCTGTTTCTTTTCCTTTGGAATAATTTTGATATTGAGTTTTAATAAACTACTCGGTAGTTTTTTTTTGTTTTTTTTTTTGAAGCTCACACCAGAATAGTCTCCTTGATTGAGACTCGGGCGTTCCTGTTCCTTGGAAAGTCAAATGTGACCGGCTTTAGTTCGTTTTGATCCTCCCCCAACATGAAGAAAAGACCTGTAAATGGAAGGGCTGTATCCAGCTGTATTTGAGCTTTCAATAACGATGAAGTTCAGTTCACAACCCTCTGATCTGGCTCCCTGGCCCTGGATGCACCAACTAGCCTGTTTAAGTGGAGTAGGTCTATGTTGCTACAGTGTAAATATCTGTTTAAGCCAGGATACCTTGAGTAATATGACAAATGCTGGTATTTCCAGGGTGTTTACAACCCGCTGGTTTCACTCTAGCTTCAACGCAACTTGCCCTCCCTCACCCGTGGGTCTTGAGAGAGGCCATTATGGTGGTTTGTCCTTAAATGATAATTTTATCAGTTCTCTGGTCAAAGATATTTTGAATGTAGAGGAACAAAAATGAAATGACACTCTCGCAAATCCACCTGTCACAGTAAGTGTAACCAGGATCCATTAGGTTTAAGGTTTGTAGACCTCTCGTCTGAGTTACAAGTTTGCGTCAATTATCTGTTCTTAACCCCAGGCTTTATGGCCGGTTGCTTTGCCATTGAGACGAGGTTGGCAATTTCCTTAATCGGTTTAAAGTTTCCATGATTTCATGCTCTTTGGGTTTAGTGGCATCTGAGATGCAGTTAAATACATCTACGTGTGCTTTCTGGTCCATACCTGGAGAAATGTCCCGTGTTTTTGTTTTGGTTAAAATGGTTTGTACTTGATCAGACTGGGGCGTTACATCATTGGAGGCTAAGTGTTCTTACTGTGGATCCGGTTATCATTCAAACCTGCTGTGCTTTAGGTTTCCTTCTCTGGTTAACGTCATGATAACCCTAACCCTGTCACCTAATCCCACCCAAAGGTATAGAATTCACAGAATTGGGTTAGGCATGCAAGGCACACCCCGAACCACTCGAGTGTCGCGCTTTAATATCGCTGCCCTTGTAAAATGTAGCAACACGGTAACTTAAGATCACATGTGTCCTTGTCTCTTTCTGTCTCCTCCCTTGGCAGGCTGTAAAGTCTTTATTGTAATTATTTTAGTTTAAGGCGTCCTTATAAAGAAAGGGTTTTTTTAAAAAATTTTTAGTACAGCTTGATATTCATATCTTTGTACGGCAAAGGCAATTCAGCTGCTTTTGTATTTAAACAGACGGCCTTCTTGCTCGTTGAAGCTGATTCCTTAAGAACATAAACTCACACACCCCTCTCATATCTTCTCCCCCTGATGCAGCCGGTGTCGCCAATGGGCCAGGGCCGGCCCGAATCTCCGGTCTACACCAATCTGCAGGAGCTGAAAATCTCCCAGGCCAGCCTGCCGCCGCAGCCCTCGGGCTCACCGCTGCACGTGCTGGGCGACTGGGAGACGCACCGGGACCCCAGCGGCCGCCACTTCTACTACAACCGGGCCACACAGGAGCGCACCTGGAAGCCGCCCCGCGCCCGGGAGGGCAGCAGCAGCAGCAGCAGCCGGGGCGAAGCCCCCGGATCGGGGGAGACGGAGGTAACGGTAACTCCAGCAATGTACGGCCAGCGGTATGTAGGGTGCTGGGGGGGACCTTGTGTTGGCCTTGGCCAGATTGGGTTACAGTAAGCTGCACTGAGCATGCACTTTAAAATGTACTTCCTTTCACATCCACTGGGTGTAATGCCAAACGGTCACCAGATGAAGCAGGAAAACCAATAATGTATTGTATAGTAGTTGAGTGGGAATATCTTCTTAAACCCAACCCTTTTACATCCAGCAGAATAAAGTCGCTTTTTCAGTACGAGTGCAGCCAGACATAAAAAAATAATTTCCTGTAAAGACTTGTGCAAAGGCCCATACATTTGATTACTCTGGGCTCTGGTGACCCAGCTGCCTATTACACTGGTTGTAGGATGGTCTGCTAAAGAGTATTGGGTGCTGTGGAGATATGGAGAATGCATCAGGAGTGGAGAATCCATTGGAAAGAACCCTGCTGTGGTCTTGACCGCGGCTGAGCTGACGGTTTTAATGAGGGAAGTTATATTGGTGCAAATCATTAAATCAAGTCTGCAATGCAATGATACTGCAATGGTTCACGATGGTTTTCACATTTCCTTTCCGGAACGCATTCCATGTCTGAGATTTAAAAATAAAACCGACGACCTAGGGGTGCCTCTGCCTCACTGTGGTCAGAGAGATTTGGCTGTCAGAAAGGCGTTTTGTTGCCTTCTGCAATATGTGGGTAGATATGTTCAAGTAGTGTAACTACAGTGTTGCCTTATATTGGCAAATTGCCTATAGCTATTTATATCTGTGGACTATAACATCTGATTGGACACAGAAGAGAGCTTATTTTCATCTCAGCTATTTTAGGAAGGAACTTTTATTTTTTAAGCGGCACCTGTGGTCCAGGCAGGATTAGAATTGGTGAAGACCGATTGGGCCATAACTGGTGAAGTTTCAAATGGTCTTGCGTTGTCTGAGACGGTGTGTTTCACTATCTAGGTGTGGATATTGCACACATTTCTCTTTTACAAGATGAATATGGCCTATACGTGTCAATAAACCATTCGGTGCCTGGCATGGCACATATCAGATTTATGATTGTAGCACGGGAGGGCGTGCCCTGCCAGAAAACAGCAACAGAACGAGGCCGTGGGGGAGGGTTTCCCCAGTCTTTCCCATTTACCATCCTGATCCTTCTGAGCCAGATTTTCTGGCTTTTTAAAGCGCCTGGGATTGTGTTGGCACCTGAGCGAGATTACCATTAGTGGGACCCCACTCAGGTGCTCAACAAGGCTCAATTTAAACGGCAATTAGAGACCTCCCTCTCGGCATTGCTGCCAATCATTGTCCTGCAGTGGAGGGCGTGGCTGCCAGCTGCGTGCCACAATGATCTATTTTTTTTCTCTACATAGGCAAAGCTACGCTTTCTGGTGAATTTCTGGGGCTGACGATTTGCTGATCATCTTTCTAGACAATGTTTTTCTCCTTTTTGCTGGGTGACTTGAGCATTCTTCAAATCAAAGGGCTCTCTCTCTCTCTGTCGCTCTCCCGCTCCTTCTCTCCACCCTCTGATTCCAGCCTCTGTCGTCGGAGGAGAACTGCCACAGCGCGTACTCCAGCCAGTCTGACAGTCAGTACGGGTCTCCCCCCAGGGGCTGGTCTGAAGAGCTGGACGAACATGGGCACACCCTGTATGTCTGTGAATACACTAACGAGAAGGTACCAGGGCTCTCTGTCTCTCTCCTCCTCCTCCTCCTCCTCTCTCGGCACACCCTGTATGTCTGTGAATACACTAACAAGAAAGTGGCTGTCTCTTTGGTCCTTATTTCTGCCATGCTCCTCCACTGATCTTGGGGGGTCTGGGGTTCTGGAGTCAGGCCTGTGGGCAGGTTGCTGGAGAGGATCAGGGGGAGTGTTCTTGTGGGGCTGATTACCATTGACGCTCGCCCTCTCTCACGCGGACCTGCTGTTAACCAGGCCAGTGGTTCACAACCCCAGTCCTCATTGCCTGCAATGTCTTGAAGTTTCCTCTTAATCGCTTCTTTGAAATTGTTATTGGCATTAGAAATTTTGTGCGTGTTCTTGGTGTGCAAATTAAACTTAAATTAAACTTAAAGCTTATTTGCAGTACCTTTTATTTATTTATTTTTTTCTTCATAATGGCATAAAACATAAAAGTTTTACTTTGTTCCGAGTACCCTTTCAACGTCTGGCATGTGGTTGTATGAAACCCCTCCACTTTACCAAAAGCAGTATTCTGCTTGGTGTGAGTTTCCGCGGTTTAAAATGTAGTTTACGACAGCTGTGGGTGTTTTCCCACCGATCTGTGTTTTCAGTGGATAAAGCACGTGGACGAGCAAGGACGGCCGTACTACTACAGCGCAGATGGGTCCAGGTCGGAATGGGAGCTGCCCAAAGTGAGTCGCCGAGCTGTGGAACGGTCCGGAATGGGGAACAATAGTTAGCTGTAGCTTCCTCTGCCAGCCCCCTATGCAGCTGACGGGATGTTTTCTCTCTGTGCAGACATTGGTTTCCTGTGTCTTCTGCGCTAGGCACACGCTTCCTTTCATCGCTCTGGTCTAATTTTAGCTCTTTAACTAGATGCTGGTTTAATGTTTACCAGCATCTTATTGTAGTAGTAACACATGAACGTGCATGTGTTCCTGCTGCCTGTTTTGTACATTGTAACCTGAGATATTGCATATTTGAAAGCATTTATACTTCACGAGGGTAGGCTTTTTTGTAACTTTGATTGCTTAGTGTTCGTCCTGCAGAGATTATATCCACTATATTATATGTATTTTTTACTCTGCATTATTAAAATTCATACTGGATAGTCAGTGCTATTCTATTATTATCGTACATATTGGAAAATGTGTGTGATTTTAAAATTCAAACAGTAAACGGTATGTCTCAACACAAGTTTGTGGCGTGATGAAGGCAAATAATTGCTTGGAAATAGCTTTATTAAAATGGTTCTTGTCACTCTGCAGTCATTTGTCATGTGATCTCAGGGCCACTCATACTTTGGCACTTCACTAATCTTTGACCGGGCTATAAGTGAAGCTTCTGTAATCTGGTTAGCGTAGCGATACTTTCATTATTGGTCCTAAGTGCGGACATTCAGTTCGCTAGCGTTATGCTCCTGTAGTACACGTCCTCTGCGATGGATGGGCCCTGCCCTGCTAAAAACAGTGCTCTGTTCCGCAAAAATACGGGTACTGCTGGACCCAACTCCACGGGTAAGATTTAGGTTGAAGCTGGAACTGTCCCATGCTCCCCTCTCTCTGCCTGCAGTACAACCTCTCCCCGCCGCAGCCAGGGGACGCCCCCAAGAGCCGCAGTCTGGACCGGAAGCAGCCAGAGCCCATTGTATTGACCAAGTGGAGGCACAGCGCCTACATGTTGGACCTCAGTGACAAGGTAAGGAGCGGCCCTCCCTCCCTCCGTCTGCCCGTCTGTCTCGTAGCGGAGAGACCGTTGCTCGACTCTTTTGTCCCGACCCTTAGTCATCGTGTCTGTTACAGATGCCAGCTTTCTGTGAATAGGACGACTGCTATTCAGTCTCAAATGAAGCAAGCTTTATGATGGCAGTTTAGAGAATTTTCATTAGCCCTTAAACACAATTGTAGGTGAATGCGGTTCAATGTAAAAACTAAACCTAAAAAACAGATACTTTAACTTCAATATCTGGGGCTTAATCAACCAGGTTGTTCTGTTATGCTGGTGTCAGAGAAAATTGATTTAAATATTCAGTTCAGATGTAGCTGTTGCTAATCTCGTTGCGCATTCAAATCTCACTTTTTCTGTGGTCACGGCATATTTTGGCAAATTCCGCGGTCGGCACCGCATGCAAACGCAGAAAATAAAACCCCCAGCTTAGAAGCGGTAACCACTTGACCCCCATTTTTTAGAAATTGCTATTTGCATGTTCTCCATTGTGGCTTATTTTGCACATGACCATGAAAGACATTGACGTGTTTGAATTTTGACTGCCTGTTTTATGTCCATTGATATGGTTGGATTTTGATTATAAATCACTAAAGTATTTTTTAAAGGTGTTTAAAGGCATTTAACAGAAGATTACATGTTAATACATTTTCTGTGTATTTGCGTTAGTTCTTTTGCAGAACAAAGTCATATATGGTTTAAAATATCTGAACCATTGAATCAGACGAAGAGCTTCGATTTGCATCAGGACTGAAGGCCTCAAACATAAAAAAAAAATTTTTGTTTTATGTCACTGTGTCAGCTGTTTTGGAAAGAGCTGCTTAGCTGCCACATTTTGGACTTCTCATGGCAATTGGCTTTATCTTAACAGATAGACGATTGAAATGTAGTGACTTGTCAAAGCCACTTTATGTTATGTTAGTCTGTGTAGAGGATGCAGCTGCTGGATGACCCTGAAAAGCCTTCCATCGTTGAGTAATGTTACGTCCCCTGGGCGTTATAGTCCTGTTTTTCATTTGCTTGAAGATGAACTTGGAAAGCCAAATTTTGCCAGGATCGAAAGTTATTCTGCCTGTCATTCAGTTCTCTGCAGTCAAATAAACGGCTGTCCCTCGGGGTGATACACTTCGAGCCAGGAAAATTAGACACTTGCTGGAATGATCCTTATAGAAGGCTAATGGAATTGTTTTCATTCTATCACAGCAAAGTGTCTGTAAGAGCCTGCCAGACACATTTAATGGAGTTCAATTAAGTTCTTACGTACGCGTCGACACGCACAGCCTTCATTTGACCACGTTGACAAAAGGGCACCGTGGAGCACATGAAATTGTGGTTGTCATTGAAATTTGGGCAATTTCCTTCCGACAGTCTCTTGGCAGGCTCAAGTCCCGCCCCTTGTCTAGAACAACCTATTATGTTCTGCCTAACCATGTCTGTCCAGCTTCTGTCAATGTAGTGCAATAACCCCCAATGTTAGGAGTGTAATGTTTCCATTAAACTTGCATTAACCTAGCCTCCAGTTCAATTTTGGACAGTATTTTAACAACCATGTCCTAACTGGTTAAATACTCTGATGGATATCAACTCGATGTGTTGTAGTACATTTTAAATGGTCTAATTATACTTTTAAAATCATTTCTCCTCTCAGTGGATAGCCCAGGGCTTGAACCGAAACCCTTAACCGCCAAGACTCATCCGTGTGGTTTTCCCTCCATATCTTCAGGCATTTTGTATGGTCTTTACAACCTCACCCCCCACGGATGTGCTCAGCTCTGTGTCAGTCTCACACACCCTCCAGACTGACCAATCTGTGATACCCACCTGTAGCTTATTAAACCTGTCAGAGGAAAACGTGCACAATGAAGAAATGCATGCCGGTCATGCCTGAGGATGGCCCTTAATTACTCCTGCAAGGGTAGCAAAGGTGTACCCAGAGCTGTAACTTTTCAAGTCGTCGGTGCTGAATCTTCCTTCCCTACCAATGCTTGCAATGTCAAGTTTTTCCGTTCTGCTGTGAAAGTGCTCTCGGCTGACGTTCTGGTTCTCGTTCTTAGGAGTCTGCAGCAGGCCCGAGGCAAAGCTCTCCTGACTCTGACTCCTGTCCTTCGTCACCCAAGCTCCCCACAGCCGTTAGTATCCTCTGCTCCTCTCTCCGGCCCCCGTCCCGTAAACCCTCGGCCTGCTGGCATCAGTCCCGGCCTCCTCACTCGCTCGCTTGCTCCTCTTCTGTAGCGTACTCCGTTTCCATCTCATGAATAGCCGGCTGAGGCAAGCAAGTGTGGAGATCTGAGATCTGAGCCTCCGCCATTGTTATTGCCCAATTCCTTGCTGTCCCTTTTGCTCTGTGTGCTGACGTTGTCGGCCTGGTGGTCCTGGCCCCTTCACCGTTTCTGCTCCACCTCCCCCAAGAATTCTCAGATCAAAATGGTTTGTCCTATGTTGATCTCTTTACTCTGCAACTGCTTGGTCTTATATGCAACACACTAATGTCTTCATGTTTGTTATATTGTCATTGCCTTTTAAATGCATATTAATTATTTTGTTTGTGTGTGCAGCCCTCTGAGAAATGTGGAGTCCTGAACGTCACCAAAATCACTGAAAATGGAAAGAAAGTTAGGCAAGTACTGTTTGAAATTGTGTGGTTTAGTGTCTATATAAAGAACAGTTGCCAAAGCACAAATTTAACATGTGTCAAGCTATTTAATCACACCACGTCCCATGGTATTTGTTTTGTATTAGTGATGGTACAGATGGATAAAAGTGAAAACTAATTGTAATTGTGTGTGAAAGCATGTTGTTCAGTAGCTCCCCGCGACCCTTAGCTTCTTTACCGGGAGATATTCAGACCTGCTGCTTTGAACCCGTGTCGGAGTGGTTGTGCTTTACACTGCTCTGGGGTTGTGTTGCGGTTTCAGGAAGAACTGGACCTCCTCCTGGACAGTGCTCCAGGGCTCCTCACTGCTCTTCGCCAAAGGCCAAGGGGGCGGGACCAGCTGGGTAGGTGTCCGTCAGTCCTCTGGGGAAGAAAAAAGAAAATCTCAAACTGCTTTCCCAACGAACATCGGCATGACCCGCTTTCTCTACTTCTTAACCACCATTGGATTTTATTTTACAGATTGTATTACAGCTGTGCTTCTGTCTTGGGTGTTTAACTAGACGTATCTGTCCAAAGTGATGACCTTTGTTCTTTCGGTTCCTGCAGTCGGTTAGCGTCTTTGGTTTCAGTTCCGTTTTTTTGTTGAATTTGTGGCGCTTCCCCACACTGAGAGAGGGGAAATAAACCACACGGTGTATATTTTACCTGATCAATGTAAAATAAATCTTTCACACATAGTAATTACTGTGTTCACTTTGCCGCATGTTACACCCTGCTGTGCTCTTTGTTGAGTGGAAGTCTTGGTCGAAGCTCTGTACCTAATTTGGTGGGCAGAAATGTTCAATGTTTCAAAAGGTGGTTTGACATTTCCTTTACAAATAAGGAAATTGATAGTTTTTTTCCTCTCAAATTTGGACTTGCTTATCATGCTAGCTAGTTGCTATGATTGGTGTCCTCGGAGCCAATCACCATCTAGCCACCAACAATTTACAGCTGCGGCTGCACGGTCAGTAGCCTGAACAGTGGCACAGCCTTCCACATGGAAGCCGCCAGGAGACAGGCGTTGGCAATGGGTCATGAGTAGGAGAGTTTCACTTGCTCATTGTGACCCGCCGCTCAATCAGCAAGAGATGCAATCTGGATTAAAACCTGCTAAATCCATCTCGTAGGACAGAACCGTCTGAGCCACTTGCATTTTAAATACCGTTCCTGCTACTTTTACATAGGAAAAATGTAGTCAACACCGTTATACATGACTCAAGTTAATGATATCTCACCCTGCAAATCTTCCAGTATTTGAATCCCAATTTTCTGTTTAAATGCAAAAATGATGCATGAACGGTCACGTCCCTGTAATTTGTTCTGATTTTGTGATTTACTGCAATGTAATTTAAACTATAAGAAGCCATTATGGCTAATATTTAATGTTGTGTAGCAAATGAATTACATTATGTCCGATTATTTTAATTGCACACCACCCGCCTAGGGTCCCCACAAGAATGTATGAGATCCATTAGTTACCCCAATTTGTGTAGTAGCTATAGACTTGGCACCTGCTTGTGCATATGTGTACGTACGTGTTAGTGAATATGTTGGTGTTTTCAGAGCTATCGTGCTCTGCGCCATTATTGTTTTGTTTTTGAGTTTTTTTTTACCTACTCTGTACTTTTGTGAACCTCTTGTTTTGACATCGTCACTTTTCTTTCCCTCTTTCCATCAAGTCATACTACCGCAGTGGCTCAATCCCTGAGCTCCTCCTCTCGCTGCTAAGCAACTGGAAGCGCTCGGTCAAGTCCCGCCCTGCTGTCTCCTATATGCGCTCTGGGCCTGTCCCGGCTGCCACTGTATGTGTTCTCTCTGCATGCCTTCTCCTGTCTGTCACGCTTGCGCCTTGCTCACTTCTCTGCCTGCTATTGGCTGAACGCTGCCTGTGGGGGAGTGGCCACAGCTCTTAACGGAATTAAATCTTTTTTTTTTTTTTGCTGCTTAATCAAAAACCATCATTTTGTTTTACTTGCAAATGCTTCCAGTTATTTAAATTTTTTTGGTATTGTTTTGGGTTTTCCCTGAGTTTTTCTTTAACCTTATTTTTGCATGTTAGCCACTGACCCAGAGTGCAGAGTTTGCAGTTCAGAAGTTTATCTTGATTACCACATCCATCATTAAGGCTTTCCATTGATAAACTCAGGCAGAAAGCAATATGCTCAGAAAGGTCGTTGCCAACAGTGCTCATTTTAGCCCTTGCTGCCTGTAACTGGTGAACCTCAAGGGCTGATTCTCAATAGGAATGGGTGCTATAATTGGCCCTTGGTAGAAAGGTCTCTTCATTGGTGATTTGCTTCACAGGCGGGGCAAGCTTACAGATCTCGGTGTCCTTTGTAAGCCATGAATGCGGCTGGACATTCATCTGTTTTCTAAAACCGCTGATCCAAATCGGGGTCGCAGGGAGCCGGGCGGGCATAGGGCACAAGTAAGGACGGGATGCCACATCATCACAGGGCAGGAGACACACAGACGATACTCTGCAGTTGCCAGGGTGGGAAACGAGTCCCTGTGTCCCCTACCGCTGTTCCTTTTTCTTTTTAATATTTTACTTATCAATGGGACAAAGTATGAGATTGCCTTTCAAAAATTGTTTTTCATGTAATGTATTGATTTACATAGCACACTGAGAGAGACTGTTTCCTAAAATTCAGAAGGTCATATTGTTATATATATTACAATTATCCAAATGAAAGTTACAGAACGCATTAAATGCTATTGATGAAAATACTCTTATTCGTAATATTCTGAATCTGTAAAAGGCCCTATTTCTATTGTAGGCTAAGATGAATTCTTTCCAAATGTAATGTGCCGGTTATTTCCATCACCCAGGCTGTGGGATGAGATGGAGATTTCCATATTGTATTTTTACCATACCATAGCTCGTGTCTGTTCATGTTACGGCTCTGAGAAACCTCAGAACTTCCGTATAGTAAGTGCAATATATTTCAGTATCTAGGTTAGTCATTTTCATATGGTTCGGAATAAATGCTATTAAAACCCCTAAAAAAAGTGTGCAAGGATGCCATCTACAGTCATATTGGGGAATACATAGTAATTGTCTATCTTCTTGAGCTTTAAAAAAAAAAAAAAAATGAAATTGTATACCTTAAAATTGTGCAGCACAATTAAATCTGTGAAAACACCAATGCTAGAAGAGATGTGTGTGTGATACAGAACTTGTCCAACCAAACTTGTTTGGCAGTTTCGCCTTACATAAACCAAACTGCCATTACCCCTTCACCTTGGGTGCTTCTGTCCACAAATTCTGACACCCTGTTCATTCTTAACTGTTTTTCCGATCATTTATTATTAATAGCAGAGTTTTCTTAATGCCCTTCCAATTGGTTTGTATTGTGGAACTGGCAGCTTTATCTTTATATCTTTATTTGTGCAGGCAATGGGCCTGTTCTCAGAAAGCTACTTAGAAGTACTTGATTTATGTCTGAATTATATATATATTATCTAGTATATTTACTCATGAATAACTTAGAAATGTTTCATAAAGAATTGGATGCAGTATCGTATGACCCAGACAAACTTCTCTCATGTGTAATGCAGTGGTTGTATTGACTCTGGGGCTGAATACTTCACATATTTCTGTTTTTGCTGCTGTCTAGCTACTTTCACCCAGTACTCACCCTTAGGAAATGTGTACACACAGGTTTGTAATTCAACAAAATGAGGGGCTACTGGGAGGGGGTGAATACTTTTGCAAAGCACTGAAAATGGAGAGTGGATGTGCCGGGCAGGGCCATGGTTAGGGGGTGGAGTTTTCAATTTGTTTATTGGGGGGGGGGGTCACTTTATTAGGTATACCTCTTCAACTGCTCATTA
>JAOYSI010013886.1:0-21727 GCA_025775065.1 Hiodon alosoides | reverse complement strand
CCCCCCCCCCCCCCGGCCCCCCCCGCCCCCCCCGCCCGCCCGCCCGCCGCCCCCCCCCGCCCCCGCCCCCCCCCCCCCCCCCCGCCCCCGCCACTTTATTAGGTATACCTCTTCAACTGCTCATTAAAGCAACTATCTATTCAGCCAATCACGTGGCAGCAACTCAATGCATTTTAGGCATGTAGGCATGGTCAAGATGATCTACTGAAGTTCAAACTAAGCATCAGAATGGGGTAGAAAGGTGATTTAAGTGACTTTGAACGTGGCATGGTTGTTGGTGCCGGGGCTGGTTCGAGTATTTCAGAAACTGCTGATCAAGTGGGATTTTCACGCTCAACCATCTCTAGGGTTTACAGAGAATGGTCCAAAAAAGAGAAAATATCCAGTGAGCGGCAGTTCTCTGGGCGAAAATGCCTGGTTGATGGCAGAGGAGAATGGCCAGATTGGTTTGCGCTGATAAAAAGGCTACAGTAACTTTAATAACCACTCGTTACAACCGAGGTACAAGAGCATCTCTGAACGCACAACACGTCGAACCTTGAAGCAGATCGGCTACAGCAGCAGAAGACCACACCAGGTGCCACTCCTGTCAGCTGAGAACAGGAAACTGAGGCTACGATTCGGACGGGCTCACCAAAACTGGACAATAGAAGATTGGAAAAATGTTGCCTGTTCTGATGAGTCCAGATTTCAGGCTGGTGGTGGTGATGTAATGGTGTGGGGGATATTGTCTTGGCACACTTTGGGCCCCTTGGTACCAATTGAGCATCGTTTAAACACCACAGCCAACCTGAGTATTGTTGCTGACCATGTCCATTGCTTTATGACCAATGTACCCATCTTATAATGGGTACTTCCTGCACGATAATGCCATGTCACAAAGCTTACATCTCAAACTGGTTTCTTGAACAATGTACTCAAATGGCCTCCACAGTCACCAGATCTCAATCCAATAGAGCACCTTTGTGATGTGGTGGAATGTGATACTCGCATCATGGATGTGCAGCCGACCAATCTGCAGTAACTGTGTGATTCTATCATGTCAATATGGACCAAAATCTCTGAGGAATGTTTCTAGCACCTTGTTGAATCTATGCCACAAAGAATTAAGGCAGTTCTGAAGGCAAAAGGGGGTCCAACCCAGTACTAGCGAGGTGTACCTAATAAAGTGGTATGTGTGTGTATGTATGTATAATTTTTTTAAGTGGATTGTATCTTGTTTTGATAGTAAATCAGTAACCATAGTGAAAGGTAGGGCTGCATGACATCAACCAAATTATATAGAGATTTATATATGCATTGTATATTTATATTTAATGTGTGTGTGTGTGTGTATATACATTTTGCAATATTTTCCCATTTCTAAATGGAAGGCGGTACCTGGCAACATTGTATAGAATAATCAGTTGTACTGAGTTTTAAAAATGTAATGCCTGAAATTTCCAACATTATTGAACTGTCACTATTTAATGAACAAATTAAATATTTATTTGCTCTCATATCTATGCCTTAAGTACCAAGATGAAAAGTAAAGTAATACTGAATCTGATATAACCTTCTTGACTCAAGTCAAGAAATTCAAGCTGAAACCATAGACCAAAGTGTGACCCAGCTGTAGGAGTCTGACACTGAGTGTTAAAAAAAAACTGCAGCAGTTTCAAGTCGAGTCAACTCCAAAAGAACACTAATGGAACTAACACAAATGGAAATGACTAAAACTGAGGTTCCTTAATATCGCCACTCATTTTGACAATTGTTAATGCTAGCTTGCTAATTTACCAACATTACCTCAGTTCCCTGTGACTCAATTAACTTCAATTAAAGGACCTGCGATTAGCTGTTATAATGACTTGTGCCACACTTGGAGATCTACTGTAATATAATAATATATCGCTGGCTTTTGCAGTATGGATATTGCACGTGTCTATCACAGTGCCAATTAGTTTAGATACATCGTCCAGCCCTATTAAAAGTCATCAATTTCCATCGTTTTCTCTTCCAACAGTGCCGAAATAGTGGTGCCACTGGAGGAAGGTACCGATTCGAAACAGCAGTGTGACTCCTCTGCTGCATTATCAGACCCATTCCTGTATAAACGTCATTTTGTTTCTTCCCCAGAAGTTCGGAGGCAGCCAGTCCAAACCAGAGTTCACAGTGGACCTTCGAGGGGGCTCAATTGAGTGGGCTTCGAAGGACAAGTCGAGCAAAAAGCACGTCATTGAGGTGAATTCCCTACTTTGTGTAGAAAAACTTTTGTGATGCCTCGATTGGTGCCAGCTCGGTGATCCACGTTTAGCTCCATTGGTTGTAAGACCATGTGCCTTTCACCACACTTCTCTGACCTGTGTGCGTCTTCCCCAGCTGAAGACCCGGCAGGGGACGGAACTTCTGATCCAGTCAGAGATTGACAGCGTTATCAACGACTGGTACAAAGCGCTGACCGAAACCATCAGCACCCACGTGAGTCCATGCCCCCTTCCCCTCACGCACCACAGCACCCGCGTGAGTCCATGCCCCCTTCTCCTCACGCACCACAGCACCCGCGTGAGTCCATGCCCCCCTCTCTCTCGCGCACCACCGGCTCTCTCCTCCCAAATATCGCAGTATCACAATTACACAAGATCAAACTATCCATTCTGCGCTTTAATTTTACTCATGGAATTTGTTAAAATAATATTTTTGCTCTCGAAGTATAAGGTCTATGTTTAACTCTCCTGTAGACATTTTTTTATTTAAAGTGTATTAATGTTTCAGGTAGGAAACTTTTTTCAAATTTGACACATGTTGCGTTGCCGGTTTGGTTTGACCCTGAGGCGTAGTACTCAAATGTATATTTTCCTTTTGTGACTGTTCCAATTTAACCAGACATTTTCCAATCTGTGGTCGACTGTTGTAATGGAGAAAATTTGCTAAATAGATCATATATGAAGTTCTTTATCTATCCACTTGGTGGCAGCATCGACTCAATTCTGACCTGCATTTCACTTATTTAATTTATTCACTGCACCTTCCCACCTCATTAGCAGCTACGTTGTGGTCTAAGAGTTTTAAATAATAAAATGTGTATGATGATCATGAGGTCAGGGACGTTGGTGCAAACGCACATCTGAGACAGTGCTCGACAGCGCTGCTGCATTCATTAACACGGACTGCGCCTCCGATCAGGCCTGGGAGTCAGACGAGGCCATCGAGGAGGATATGCCCGAGTCTCCGGGGGCTGAGAAGCACGATAAGGAGAAGGAGCACCGCGATTCCAAGAAGGGGAGAGGTGAGAGTGGCCCTGTGCTGGCCGACCCCTGTAAGAGTAGGCCTGATGGCACGCGTTTCGCTCTGCTCCTGTTTTAAAGCGGTATGTAAAGCGCTGATGCTATTGGTATACTGCTTGCTCTTTTTTGCTGCTCTGAGCTGATGTATGGGAGGGTGAATTGCCCTGATTTGGAGCCGTACGTGTAAATCCCGTGGGGCGTGCGTTTGGTCTGTGTTCCTGTGGAGTTAAGGAAAGTAGCTTTCAGAGAACAATGGTTTCCAGAACAGTGTGGTCCCCCCCCCAGTTATGAAGACCTCCACCAGCATGGACTCTTCCGACCAAAAGAAGACCAGGGTGAAACTGAAAAAGTTCCTCACACGTCGACCCACTCTTCAGGCAGTCAGGGACAAGGGCTACATCAAAGGTAAAAAAAACACTTAAGGTCATAGTTATTGGAGCCAAGGAGCGAGACGTCAGGTTTTAACTAAAGATAACGCCACACTCATCCAAGGCTGGGTACACCACTGTCCAGTACCAGGTTTGACTGTAGAGCTGACTGCACTCGAGTCCTATAACAGGGCCGGAGGGCAGTTGAAAGCTATACCCGTGCACAAGGCTTTTTGAAATCTAAAGTACCAACACCCAAACGCAGCTGAAAGAGCAAATTAATGGGTATTGGCAATTATGGGAATTGAGCGATTCATTAATAATGTCCTCATGTGGAGCCAGCTGTCTGGTGGTTTGTTGATGCTCTTGGCTCCTTGCTTTGCCAGCCAGGCATGAGCAATTAAGAAAAGTAGATAAAGAATTTGTTTTACAGTCACCTAAATGCCCCCACCTTCACCCCAGCTTGTTGCCTGTGGTATGGTACAGTTTTACATGTAAAGTTGGCCCCACACTAGGCCTTTGGCTGATGGCCTAATACCAGAACTAATATCAGCAGTGAAGACCTCGTTAAGGTCACTCTCGGTATTGAACCGCTGTTATCTTTTTGTGTCTCAGACCAAGTGTTTGGCTGCAGTCTGACCAGCCTGTGTCAAAGGGAAAACACCTCAGTGCCAAACTTTGTCAAGATGTGCATCGACCATGTCGAAAACACAGGTACCTTCTCTCATGTGACAATGGGGTTTACTCAAGTTTTGATACCTGATGCCTACCTGTCGGTCCCTTATGAATAATACTAATTCAATAAGAAACTTAATATTTAAAAGCCTAAGAATTTCTCTATGCCATGATGGGTTGTGTACATGCACATGTGAAAGCCATCTCCCTCTGTCCCACCCAGGTTTGAGCGTTGATGGTCTTTACAGAGTCAGTGGGAACTTGGCAGTGATACAAAAGCTTCGCTTCGCTGTGAATCACGGTACGCACCTTGCCTTTGTCTGTATCCCCCAACCCTCCTCTGGCGGGTCGGACAGAGGACGACTGACCCTCAGGTGATGCCTTTTGGGTGTAGCGTGTCATTGAGCTCTGACCCTCCTCCTTCATCTCAGACGAGAAGGTGGACTTGGAGGACGGTAAATGGGAGGACATCCACGTCACCACCGGGGCTCTGAAGATGTTTTTCCGTGAGCTGCCCGAGCCCCTCTTCACTTACGCCCACTTCAGCGACTTTGTTGGTGCCATCAGTGAGTGCTGCCATTACGTTGCTCTGGTGCTTGACTTTGAACAGATAAGTGCAGTCTCTCTCCACTGCGTGTGCTTCCTATTTTACCAACCCGCCTCTTAATTGGGTTTGATTGTGCAGTTGCTTCAATGCAGGGTCTAGATTTGACATCTTTATAGAGTCACCAGCTGTAAAGTTTGGATGCTCTGTTGAAAACATAAAGGAATGGTTTTTTTGATAAAAGTCCAGATGAACTAATACGGCATAATCAAGAGCAGTTGGGACCAGAGCCATGCATGGTGGGTTCTCTGGACCCAGACTGGACTGCTCACAAGCAATTGGGCATAATTTATTATTATTTAGGTTTCTAATGCAATTGTAAGAGGGCTGTCCTCAAACCATGAATGTTTGTTTTTTTTCTTTTCTTCTTTTTTCTTTCCAGAATGCCCAGATTACAAGCAGCGTGTACATTTGATACAGGACATAATCAAGCTGTTGCCAAAACCTAACCAGGACACGATGCAAGTCCTCTTCAAGCACCTCAGAAAGTAAGCAGCGTTGAATACATTTGAGCTCTCTCGGGTACCTTGAACGTGCGACTGTCAAGCCACAGAACTGTCCCAGAATGCTTCTGTGTACCTGTGGACATCACACTTGCAGCAGGCCCTCTATGGCTATATTAGGTTATTCTGTTCCAACCATTACCAAAGCAGACTTGGAGACCAGCCAACTTCATCATTAGTCTGGAGACTTTCCAGTGGGGAGCCACTCAATACATTGTCAATCACTCGGAGGCATTGTGGGTAAAGTGATTGAGCTGTGCACTCACGTTTGGAGTGGTTTACATGCAACGACTCTGTCAAACCGTTTGGTAATAATATCAGCAATAACTGTCTTTAAAGTGGTATTTGTTGCTTTGGTAGTCCAGTGTACTAGAATTATTTCTCTTTCAGGATTTGATACAAAAATCTGCTGAGGGTGACGGAACAAGTGTGTACGGATATCAGTTTATTGGCCGAAACCACGGTAACTGGTTTGATGAGCAGCTAATAGGCCCTATCCACCCCAACTCAGCCTTTTGGGTGATGAGAACAACTGTGAAGTAATTTTTCCCCATCGGAGCTGGCCAGTTGGGAGGTTCAGCGACGTGGTGTTAATTGTCCTAATCGGCACCAGGGCCCTAGCGAGGGGAACACAATTAGCAGCGGGGCGCTCTCCCCCACCTGGTGCCTGAATCGCGGGGGAGAGGGCAAAGAGGTGCCACTCGACGGGGACTGAAGTGTTTTCGCTAATTTGCGGCGTAATTAGCCGTTGCTGTTGGAGAGGCTGAGCAGCTTCTAGCGCTGAGTGGGAGCCCGCATGCGGAGGCGGCTGTTGCAGGGACCCTAGAAACTTATTGCAGGTAATCTGCTGTAAGGGCAACTCAGCCACTGCGCTGTCAATCAGTGTCCCCCGCCCCTTGTTAAAATAAACATGGAGGCGCGCTTAGAGAAATGTGTATCCCCTGAAGTGCCCAGTCTGCTGTGTGAAGGCGCAGGCTCATTGGGTTTTCTATTGGTCCTTTAGGCTTCTCACCCTAACCCCTCCGAACGGCAACCGTGCCCTTCTATTTGCGTTTACTGGGGCGTTCATGTGCCCCTCGGGAGCTCGCTTGAGACCCATGCTCGCGTGACATTTTCCTGCTCCCATTTGCATTTAGATGACACCAAGCTTTTGTTTGTGAGACAAGTGCGCTCTGCTACATTTAGTCTCGGAAGCTGCCTGCTGTGGAGAGGTCACAGCATCTTTACTGAGACTGTAAATGATCTCGCGGTGGCGCATTTGAATAACGTACATAAACGGGACGATGAAAGGCAGAAGTGTAGAGCTGTGATACTGAAAGTGACGGCGAGTTCAGTTTACTTGAGTGGCCTGTGCAGTCCCCTGACCTCAACCCTGTAATGAGAAGATGGAATAGGTTGCTCACCGCATGACTATTGCCGTCCAATCTGCATCAACTGTGTGATATCAGCACGGAGCAAAGTCCCTCTGGAATGTTTCCAGCACCTTGTAGAACACGTGCTCCGAATAACACTGTTCGCGAGGCAAAGGGGGGCCCGTCCCAGTACTGGATGGGTGTACCTGATAAACTGGCCTCTGAGTGTGTATTAATGCCTGACGTAGGACACTCAATTTTATTTACCAAATAGTCCTGCTCATTGATTTTGGTTCTGTCAGGTTGACCAGAAGTCCCGATTTTAAACCAGGACAGTCCTGATTTAAGAGCACTCGATCAAGATAACAATCAAGGACTCGATAATTAGACTAGTCAACTGAATGCATGTATACGGGCGTGTATGGAGTTTTTTTGGTTCATTAACACGTACTAAACAAAAGAAACCGACATTTTGTTTAGTAACAGATAAACACTGGGTTTAGTTTGCAAGGGAAAAGAGATTCTAAGATCAAATTTCCCCTTGTTGCTCGTCATAAACGGCAATACCGATCCTAGAATCTGCTTCTAAAGACAAATTTTACCAGAATAAGGCTGGTGAGAAACGGCGCATAATGAATTCTAAAAATCAGAAGACTAATAACCTCGTCTCTCTCTAACCCCCCCCCCCCCCCCCATTTCTCTTTCAGAGTAATCGACTACGGGGAGGTGAACCGCATGACCACCCAGAGCGTGGCCATTGTTTTCGGCCCCACCTTACTGAGGCCCGAGACTGAGACGGGGAACATCGCCGTGCACATGGTCTACCAGAACCAGATAGTGGAGTTGATTTTGCTGGAGTACGAGGGCATCTTCGGCAGGTAGAGCCCACTGCCAAGGGGAGCCACGCCCTGCCCTGCCAAGAATTCATGCTTAATATTTGTGACTTATGCTGTGGACCAAGCAATGAAAATGAAATGAATTTAATAATGGTAATTATGATGTTGAGAATGAAAATAAACAGAAGACTAGTTGACTTTGCACTTAACATATTTTCGAGTTGTGTATGTACAGTACCATTACTTTTGGTTGCCATTGCTGCGCGTAGAGCGGCGCCATTCCGTTGGGAGCCGGTGGCGTGCGGTGGGACTGCGCTTTTGACAGCGAATGGTGCCATCCTCCCATACCACAGGACAAATTAAACTCTTCAGGACAACATTCTATACACTGGATTCCTTTGGCCAGTATTGAGGACTAACTTGTGTGCACGTTCAGTTGGCTTGACTGAAGGAAGCGGAGAGAATTGCCGTATATCTCGGGGTCCAGCCTTGGGCTACACAGTGGGTCTGAGTCGGAAGCCTCAAACTCTGTGTGGGGCCAGTGGTCTCGAAAGCAGTGCAAGTATCCTATGGAGAATATAGGGTAACCAGTGTACTTGTATTGGAACTTGTTTGTTTGTTGTGAATAAGCTGAAGTGGATATTTTCACAGTGTGTGAAACGATGACTACAGGCCGATCAGATAAGAGGGTTGGCTTAGCGATTTCCCATGTTCCAATGGAATGCGTCACTGCACAGTATCAGTATTAAAGCAGACTACGGGGACGGGCCTTCGGGATGGAACACGTGAGCTCCGACATTTAAGATCTTTTTCCATTGTGTTCCGTGGCCTTATTGTTTGGGCGTGATCTCACCACTGCGTTCACCCACCTGCATTCCCCCAGGGACGGAGGGATCTCTGCGTGGTTCCGGGGCTCCACGATGGCCATGGGGTTTAGCCCTATCCTAGAAATACCCCAGAGTCGGTTCATAGAGAAACCCACTGGTTCCCAAAACATAACGCTCATCCTGACCCATCCTCGCCGGTGACAGACAGGTGTGTGAAACTCCATCTAAGAGGACTCAAACCTGTGGAAACTGATTAAATGGATGTAAATAGACAGAACTGGATCACCTTGTAGTATTTGTACAGAACTGTGCTGTATAGTTTCATGAGCTCCAATAGACCTCTCTTATGTTTGACCGTGAAGGGCCATTCGAAGTGAAGGCGATGCATCTCTGGCATTACTGGAATAGGGGGCAAAGGTGCCCCATGATCACAACCCTAATCTTAGCATGTTAGATCAATGCAAAACCCTTTTTGTTTTTTAAGTGTTTTCTTTCTGATTTTTTTTTTTAATTTCCTCCATATTCCCGGCTACTATAATTCTTTGTTTTTCGATGAATGGTACTGGAAATAGAATAGCATAGGCTTGTGGTGATAAAGATACAACTGTTAAACAGCCTTTAAAAACGGATCTCCGAAACATACGTTCAGCTTAAATTTGACAAATTGCATAGTAACCTTTGTACAACTTTCTAATAATAACTGGAGTTTGTATGCATTGATGGTGAGCGATGGCAGAAACATGACAAATTGACACAACTAAATATTCAATCATTTGAAATGATTGTGAAAGTAACAGGGTTTTTGAAGGAATTAATATTTTTTGGGGGGAGGGGGAGGGCATGGTCAACTGCACATTAATGAATGTAATTTTTTATTTTTATTATTTTATTTTTTTTTAGACTAACTGCTGTTCATGACATTGCCCAGGTCTAATCTGAATAAAGAAAAACAAACAAACGAAAGACCCGTTTGGCTTTTTGGAGCATAACATTACATTATAGGGACTTTATTTATAACACCCACTACCAAGACGAGCTGTTCTACCTTTCTGCACTGCAAGCCACTGGGTTTGTACCGGCCTGGATTACCTCTCTGTGCTGTTGTTGGCCCACTTGTAAACACCCTGCTTCTTGATCTGGATTTGAACTTACCGTTGTGTTCATGACGTTCAGAAAAGTTTTTGCTGAATACGTGAGTTTTTACATTATCCAAATTGGGTTAAACCAACACAAGAGTCCGGGACATGAAGTTTTAAAAGGTATTTAAACAGCCGCTTCAAAAATCTTTCTACGTTGCATTTAAAAAAATAAAAAAATTTAATTTAAATTTGGAATGTGGAATGTGAAATTGTCTGGATTTTAGTGCATTACCCGGCGCTGACCCCAGCAACCATAAGAGAGTCCACAAGATTCCTGACCTACTCGCCTCCCCATCGTTCTCCTTTTGAGACCCTGTAGTGCAACGTCAGCACAGGGGCCCTCCCTGTCACGGGAGGTGCTCTGCCAATTGTGCGAGCTTTCGTGTGGTGACTCCAAATGAACGTCTGCAATATCCAACCACATTTTTAACGCAAATCTGACAACTGACGGAGTATAAACGTCTTGTGTGTCACATGATTTATAGATGAACTCTGCTTCATGTATACCTTCATACATTTATCCTGTGCTATAAATGCCATGTAAGCAATGGACCCTGTTAATGTTTAGTCTACCAGAGGAGGTCGTCTACAGGGATCTAGTCTGTGTAGTCATAAATGGAAGGAAATTCCACTGCTCGTGTTAAATGTTTCAAGTTTCTCACCTGTAATTCGTCATTTAAGCAGGTGACCACATAACATGCTATTTCTCTGACAAATCTTTGTGAGAGGCTGTCAGAACACGGGTGAAACATTCCCTGGCGTTCTCATCCGTGGGAAAAAGAGCCAAAAACTATGTCAGCCTGCGTCCCCTCGTGGGCCGGTGGACCTGTCAGCGCCTCTGATGTCCCCAGGGTGTGCCCATGATGTAATTTTGTAATTTGTGTCTTGGTCAGTGTTCCCGTCACCAGTCAGACTGAGCCGTATTGGCGGTGCAGCGTCCTGTCACGCGTGGCGCCAAAGCGTCGTTACCCCTCCTGCTGTCCCAGGCAAAGCAGTCGTCCCTCTGGGGAGTTCTCCCTTTAGTCCTCAGTGGAGCGGCCTCCTTTATGGCTCGTGGTGCCTCATGTGGGTGAACACGGAATGCAGCTTCTGAGCTGTTGCGCTGAAACAAAGTCTTCACTGACATTATCTTCTCATGCATCAAAACTACTTTTTGTGCAAAACGCTAATTCCCTTTACTATGGGGCCTTTACTATAGTGAAACCGTTTCAACCTCACCACTACTCTACAGGTGAACCAAACAATTTGGGTGGTATAGGTGAACGGGCACCTACAGGTTCTTTCACACCCAAGTGACTATGAAACCATGCTTGATTGATTATGTGGGAATTGTAGCAACCAACAATATTTTGTGTATGTGTGTGTGTCTGGATGGAGGGGGGAAGATCTACCTAATCCTTATTTGACACTGATTCTCTGAGCTGGCTGGTACCACACTCTCCTGTGCTTTCTAAACAGCCAGTCCACTCTTCCCCATGACACACAGAGATGGAAAATAATGATGGTGAAGAGCTATTCAGTTGGGTTTGTTACAGTGAGCCCCAAGAAGTGTTATAGGCTGTTGACCTTGCCTCCTCTTAGGATGTCTTCCACACTGAGTGGCAACCATGTGTCCTTCTCCCACAGACAAATACAGCGATTGGAGAATGAAGAGCTTGGCATGCCGGTGATGTAGGCCGTGTCTCTCCCGACAGTATTCTGCATGACATCAGGCTAATTCTCCGCCGCTTTATGGCTTCACAAGGTCAATAAAGTCGTTAGCACTGTAAATCACAAAAAAAAGTTGAGTGGATTGATTTCACTTGGAGCTATGTATAAACTTGAAACGGAAGCAGGCCTCTGTACCGTAAATGCACTTCACAACGATCAGATTTATGATCGCTGCCGCCTTGGTAATGAAGAGTTTTGTCGTGAGTGTTATCGCTCATTAGGTAGGCGCCTTGTTGGTTCCTCAGGGCTGGAGAATAATTGAAAGGTAATAGGTTAATTGCAGCAGTGCCAGCTTCGATTAAAGTGGATAAGGCATGGCAAGAGCTGGGCTGGGCAGCTGTCCAAAGTCAGGTTGTGCGTGGAAGGTTTTCGATTGCATTTTTCTGGAATCTAGCCTTTTGGTATGCCCTTTGTGTTATGTCCTGCATTAGACGGGAATGTCGATGTCGCAAACCCATCTTCTGTATCTTCACAACATGAATCTCTGTGTGTCTTATTGAGGGTTGAGGGTTTATTTAATATACAGTACCAGTCAAACACATAAAAAAATAATTTTTATACATTGTAGAATAGTAATGAAGACATCAAAATTATGAAATAACACAAATTAACAGGTGAGCCTTTTTAAAAGTTTGTGGAATTTATCTCCTCCTTAATGCATTTGAGCCAATCGGTTGTGTTGTGACAAGGTAGGGTTACAGCCCTCTTTGGTAAAATACCAAGTCGATATTATGGCAAGAAAAGTTCAAATTAGCAAATATAAATGACTGTCCGTCATTACTTTAAGATATGAAGGTCAGTGAAAAGGCAGCCATTCATGAGGAAACTGGCTCTCACAAGGACCGCCACAAGAAGGCCCAGACATAACAACGGCTGCAGAGGAGTTCACTAGTGTTACCAGCCTTCTGCAAATAACTGCACCTCAGATTGCAGCCCAAATAAATGCTTCACAGAGTTCAAATAACAGACACATCTCAACATCAACTGTTCAGAGGAGACTGAATCAGGCCTTCATCGTCAAATTGCTGCAAAGAAACCACTACTAAAGGACACAAATAATAAGAGACTTTCTTGGGCCAAGAAACGTAAGCAATGGACATTAGACCGGTGGAAATATCTACTTTGATCCGATTCCAAATTTCAGATTTTTGGTTCCAACCGTGACTTTATGAGATAGTGGGCCTTTTTCTTCATCTTTATGATAGTGGGACTATCATTTGTTTTTCAACAGGACAATGACCTAAAACACACCGCTAGGCCGTGTAAGGGCTGTTCGACCAAGAAGGAGAGTGATGTACAATCCACAATCACCTGACCTCAGCCCAATTGAGATGGTTTGGGATGAGTTAGAGCGCAGAGTGAAGGAAAAGCAGCCAACAAGTGCTCAGCATATGTAAGACTGATGGAAAATCATTCCAGGTGACAGCCTTATGAAGCTGGTTTAGAAAATGCCAACAGTGTGCAAAGCTGTCATCAAGGCAAAGGATGGCTACTTTGAAGAATCTAAAACATGAAACATATTTTGATTTGTTTAACACATTTTTGGCGACTAAATGATTCCATATGTGTTATGTAGAAAATAGTAAAATTAAAGAAAACCCCTTGAATGAGTAGGTGTGTCCAAACGTTTGACTGGTACTGTATATATCATTTTATTTTTACACATTTGGCCTAAGTGGGAGGCATCCATAAAGCAGCTGCATGTGTGTCTGTCGACTGGTCAGAGGTCAGGTGACCTCAGCATTCATTACATTTTTAAACGGTCATCAGTGCCTTACAAAAGTATTCAGACCCCTGACCAACTCTCTAATATTACTGAATAACAAAGCGTACATTGACATTATGTTCTGATTGATAATTTATTTTAAAAACTCAAAATCAATTATTGTAAGGAGACATGATTTATGTTGGGAAATACTTTTAAGACTGAAATATGTTGCTTGCATAAATATTCAACCCCTGTGCTGTGGAAGCTCCCAGTTTACACAGATGAAAGAAATTTCCCTAACAAGAACACTATTATTTACCATCAGCCTACACCTGTGAACCATTATAGTTGCTGTCACATTGGATAACAGCTCCACTGTTGAAGGATAAATCTGAAGAATGAAGGCAAAATAGCATTCTACTGTAAAGGTGTTAGAGAGAAAGCGCAAATGCATAGATTAGGAAAAGGCTACAAAGTGATATCTAATTGTGATATCCCAGTGAGCACAGTTGGATCAATAATCAGGAAGTGGAAGCTGCATCGCACCTCCCAGTACTGCCAAGAACAGGCTGTCCCCCACAACTCAGCGCTCAAACAAGGAGGAGAACTGTGAAAGAAGCCACAGAGATGCCAACAATAATTCTGAAGCAGCTACAGATTTCAATGACTGGGAGTGAGTAACGGTGAACCAGTCAACCATATCATATGTGGCAAGAAAGAAGCTGTTACTCAAAACGTACCTTCAGAAAGCATGTCTGGAGTTTGCCAGAAGGCATGACAGTGATCCAACTGCATTGTGTGAAAACTTTTTGTGGTCAGATGAAACAAAAAGAGCTTTTTGGCCTCAAAAACCTAACCTAACATGACTCCAGACAGTGAAGTAGGGTGGTGGCTGCATCATGATGTGGAGATACAAGACTGGGCGTCTTGTTAGAGTTAAAGGAAGAATGGATGGAGCAAAATATAGGGAAATACTACAAGCGAACCTGCTTTGGTTTGCTAAAAAAATAAAGCTGGGGGAAATTCACCTTTCGGTGATCCCAAGCACATGGCCAAAACAACACTGAAGTGTCTCAAGAACAAACATGTGAATGTCCTACAGTGGCTTAGTCTCAATCTCATTGAAAATCGGTGGCAATATTTTTAAATTGCAGTCCACAAGCGCATCCAAACAACCTGAACAACTTTAAACAAATCAGTCAAGATCCATGGGCACATTCATGCTTTGAATTATGCAATATGCTTTGCAATCAGCATATCTGCACTCATCCACTCAACCCACCTCCTTTATCCAGACTAGGGACAGGCTCAGAGACTGCAGCATTGCAAACCCAAGATAGAGGAGCTTACAGCACCAAGTATTCCTAGGTGGTCTTCTATCCAAGTACTAACCAGGCCCAGCCCTGCTTAGCTTCCAAGATCAAACAGGATCAAGCATAGTCAGGTGGCCTAGGCTGCACCATACAAGTATTACCCAACATAATTGCAAAATCACCGTAAAATAATTTATTTTGCGTTTCTGTGTTTTAAAATGAATTGTCAAATAAAACAAAATTTCATGGTAACACTTATTACTTACTATTTTTTATTCAGAAATAATGAGAGGATTTGTCAGGGGTATGAATACTTTTCCAAGGCACACTATGTGTGCATGTGGGTGTGTGTGTGACCACTTCTGCACAGGGACATTATCAGGCTGAAAAAGGGAGTTCCCCAAAGTGTTGCCTCATAATCGTCTATAATATCTTTGGATGTTGTAACATTAAGGGACCTTCCCCAAACCATGAAAAACAGCCCTAGACAATTATTTCTCCTCCACCAAACTTTACAGGTACTATGCAGTCTCCTGCATCCGCCAAACCCAGATTCGTCCGTTGGACTGCCAGATGGTGAAGCGTGATTCATCACTCTTGAGAATTTGAAGGGATGTCCAAATACTTTTGGCTATGTACATATTGTCATTTTAACCATTTACCTTCAGATCCTGTGAAATGTTTACTGTTTAAATATGGTTTTTTTTGTTGACTGATCCTCATCGGAAGGTCACCTCATCTTTAATTGCCAGTTAAAACCCCTGCTTCCTCTCTCGCACTGCACTCTTGACTGCTGACCTTTACCATCAAATAACCTTCACTCACTGTCAAGCTTAATAGTCACAAGGCCCATTTTGTCTTACGTCAACTGTCAAACTAATATTAGTCCACACTCACTGAAAACGGAGAGCTCCAACACTTCTAATACTGGCCAAGCACCAGCTGTGATGGCTCTGAGAGATGTTTATCTTTGGATTGTGAGAACCTATTTCTGCAATGGCCAGTACTTTCTCTTGTGTATTGACTTTCACCTGAGGTCAACTTTTGAGTTCTTACATGGATGGCATTGTAATGTTTTGATAGAAGGGGTTAAGAATGGGCCTGCAAATGTGTAATAAAAAAGAACCATCAGTACTCATTACAGAAGAGTGTTGGGTTTAAATAAGCTTTAAAATTGAAATTCTGAATGAAAAAAAAGATTAGCAGAGCTGAATAATTCATAGTTAAGAGTCTAATGAGAACCCTGGAGCCTTGGAGAGTGGCAGGCTGAACTGTAAACCAAGCACTACGCTTAGGCTTTGTGAGTCAGGGTAGCCTGCTTCAGGGACCGATGTGTGAACGGGTCATTTGAACAAGCCATTAAAGGTATAAAACATTAATGGTCCTTTTCATTTTTTTTTTTTTTTCTTGTTGTGGGAAGAAAAGCGAGTAGCTTTTTTCTGGACAGTTGTGGAAATTAGATGCCCTGTTCTCCCTTGATAGAGGTGATCCCGGTTCTTAATAAAAACGTAATAAAAAAGTGCCAATGCTTCTCTCACCATCACCCGTCCCTACCAACAAACTTCAATCAATCAAACTAACTTTATTTCTATAAGAAATAAATGAATTTTTTTTTGCTGTGCAGTCCATGTGCAGTCCATGTCAGACAAGGCCATTTAAAGCAGGTATGTAGAGAGCCACTTTGTGTACAATCCAGAGGTAGAATAGGCAGGTTGAAGGATCTGAGAGTTTGAATAGGGCATGGTAGTTGGTGCCAGATGCTTGAGGAAACGGCAACCAGGCTGGGGTGGTGGAGTGATGTGTGGCACACATTGTGTCCTTGTCAACATATGTTGCCGATCAGGTGTATCTCTTCAAGGCAGTAGGTACCTATGAATAGATCCTCTCAGTTGGATAATGCCTCATGGCATAAGGCTAGGATTGTCCAAGAATGGTTCCGGGAACATTAATTCAGCTTACTACAGTGGCCTCCCCAGTCACCAGATCTCAATCCAGTTGAACTTCTGTGGGATGAGATGGAACAAGCTATTTGGAGTGGAGATCCACCATCAGCCAATTCTCAACAACTATGGGAAGCAATGCAGTAGATATGAGCCAACATTCCTGTGGTGCGCTTTCGACTCCTTGTTGAGTCCATGCCCTGACAAATTCAGGCTGTTCTAGGGCTACTGGGGGAGCAATACACTATTTGGTTGGCCACTCAATGTAAATTTATGGTATCCAACTTTTGCTATATTGGAATCCATTTGAATAAATAAAGTAATAGCGGTCACAATGCTTTGTTCGCCCTTTAAATTATTTGGTCACTGTGACCAAGAGGGCAAGGCAATTATAATGCTAAGTAACCGTGTAGATATTTTGGTCTATGGTATGGTCGTTTGCTTCATACTCCACAGTGAGTCTCCTGTGTATCAGATAAATCTCTGTTCAAACCCATCTGAATAATCAAATAAGTGGTAAGCGGCATCAAATGTCAAGGGAAATCCACCCGCCTTCACCGGCCTACCTTTAAATTGAAAGGAGGTGTAGCAAATCCCTGGATGACCAATGACCAGAAAGAGCCAGTCTGCCGTCAAGGGAGAGGAAGAGCAATAGAAGAAGCAGAAATGCAACATGATTAAAGATGTAAGTGCGAATGTCCTACTAATGTCCAATCAATGTTTCATCGAGTTTTCTCATGAGGGTCTCCTCAGGTCAGATTCACACTGAAGCCATTTCTCATGATTGGCTGTGGTTTTATCTGGACACATACCTGTTTCACTCTTTGTGCAGTGAACTTTTAGGACGACGAACCACACTCTGGTTACATATGTTTCTTTCGCAGTGAACGTGCTCCTATCAAGACTTGATTCCACGATGTGCTTCATCATATATATATGCATTGCCATTGTGCAGTACACGCTGTAAGCCCATTGCAATGTAACAACACTGTTCAAGCCCTAGCCAGGACCTCAAAGATACATTTCTCTTTTGGCTGAAAATATTTATGGAAATAGCGAACCCCCTCCCCTCCCGAGGGACTTAATAATATGTGTTTCAACAACCTACATCCTTATTAGCACTTCAAGGTGATGAGCACGCTTAAAAGTAGCACTGTGTGGCATTTAATTAAACCCTATGAAATCACAATTCTCAAGTGTGAAAAATGAGGGGTATTTGCGGCGGCATCACAGTCAGGTCCCAAGGGGCTCCGGCACAATTTCGCTGCGTCTCCCCCGCCCCTTGGAATGATTCATCATCCGAGACGCGCAAACAGTGCTGCTAAGCTAACGGGATGTAGCACAGTGGGGACCCTCCCCTGCGTCTCCCTGTCATTCATAGAAAACGCAGGCCAGCTGCTCGCACACCAGTGTTAACGACTAGTTAATATAGATTTGACAAAATATTTATTCCCAATTGCTTGCTCTAATTGATATTTTACTTGCCGTAAAAGAAGAGAAAACCTTTTTTTTTTTTTTTTTTCATGAATTCATGATTACTTTAAACATTTTTAAGTCAAGCTGAATTTAAATATTCAAATGCGGAAGGTGCATGAAAACAAAATGATTATTTATTTTACATTTCTGGAATAGTATGCCTGCAGTATGCGAGTTTCTGAGCGCGAGGCCTGTTGAAGGATTGGGAGGATGAGGGTGAGGCAGGGCTGTGCGGAATTGTGTGGGCACCCGCTCCAGGCCTGAATTAGCACTTAAGGGAATTGATTTCATTATCTCTCTCTCCCTGTTCTTCCTGACTGAGCTGAGATGGTGATCAGTCAGCCCCAGCCTCACCACCTCTGCACGCTGTTCATTTGTTTTGCTATTCACCCTTAACCTTTATTGGCGGATCTCCTTTATGAATTAATGCGTTCCATTGTTCGCAACGAACACTCCGATACTTTCCAGAATCAAAAATTAAGTTAAGCATGCACATTTAAAACAATTCCTTCGACACAAGGAGCTGATTGGTTTTAATCTGACTGCTTTGCCATTTCATGTGGCCAGCTGTTTATGGTCACATCCATCTCTCCGGTTTTTTCAGAGATTCTCAGAGCAGACATCTCCCTTCTCAGTGGGCTTTTCGCCCATGTCACCACGTTTAGTTAATCAAACAGGATGGGGTCTCCACGCAGGCAGAGTTCCCTGGTGGAGAGACGGAGGCTGAGGGTTCCAGTTGAAAGCCACTGCTTTCCCTTGTGGCACACAATGACCTGACCTTATTTCAACATTTGAAATAATTTATTTTTATCCAATCCTCGGTAATTCAAAACAATAATAATAATGGCCATTGAAAGGATGGTAGTTTACATCCTCAGGTCAGAATTAGGATAGTTAGTATTAGCTCAGGTTCTGAACGATCGCAGTAGACTGCATTATTCTGTTGCTAGGTTTAATAAGGTTGAAAATATTTTCCAAGGTGAAAGGTAGTATTCGGGGGGGTGATGAGCGCAGCTTTTGAATATGATAATTGTTTCTTACATTGTTAAAGGGAGGCTTTTGGACGTTAACACTGAATTTTGCAGTGGAATTTATTGGTTGCTTCTCCTGCAATGTTTGACATTGTCCACCAGGGGGTAGAGTAGAATGCATTTTACATCCAGAAAGGGAAAAACGCCACACTTAACCCACTGCAGGCAGTAATGTACCTCCTCCCTACAGACAGAGCTGGTTCTGCTCGCCAGAACTGTCAAAGCCAAAGGTCATAACCACAACAGTTTTGAAGATTATGGCTGGTTTCCATCTGACTCGTCTATATTACGACGGCATGAATCGTGGTGTGCCAGCTTAATGACAAACCCTATTTCTGCTCACACAGTGCTAATGAAGGGTCAGCCTTGTAACGCCGTCACTGCCACCTGCGTGGAATCAGAGGCTGATGATTAGAGACGCGATGGGGAAGCCATACACTCAGAACAGGAGGCTGGGTCGATCACCTTGGCCTAAAGATGCAGTCTAATTGATGCTTTACAGTGCAGCCATCTGTCAGAGTGGAACACATCCAAAAGAGACGAGATCCAACCTGCCATCATTTGGAAGAGGTTTCCCTGTCTTCTTGTACACACGATGATAAGGGTGTGTTTGATATGACACACGCATGTAAAGCACCTTAATGTGTCAGAGAACACCAACATCTTGTGTGCCCAGGCGCGTGGAGGGAGAGCTCCAGAGCATCCATGAGAGGCGACGGTGGTCAACGCCTGCAGCAGGGCAGCTGAATAACAGCCACACCTGAGTCATTCACAATGACTTCATCCTCTCCGCCTGCCCTGAAACAGCATTGGCCTCCTCACTCTCACTCTCACTCAAGCTGGGTGTGCGTGTTTGTGTTTGAGTGCGATGGAGATCAGAGTCAAAGAGGCAGAGGAAAAACCCATCTGAGTTGAGAATAAGGGCGGGGCCTGGGAGGTGGCTGCTTCAGTCGGACGACAGTGAAAGGTTGTGACAGAGTTGTGGAGCTTCTTATTTGTTGTGACGTTAAGCGTGTGGGGTACATCGGGGGGGGGGGCAGTTCAACAAAAAAGATAACCAACGACACCACATCGCATGAATGCATCTCTCCCAAACCCTGCCGGAAAATATTTAAATAAGCATTTACAAGAGCCAATCAAATTGTGTGAAAGTTGCCTATCCATCTTTAAAATCATCATTTTAAAATATAAACCCAGTAACTGCAAAAATGTTTCTCCCTGTTTGATGAGCTCATCAATGATTTGGAGCGTAACTGTGCTTTGGATTCAGAACGGCTCAGAGTAAATAAAAACAAACCGTTCTCAGGTAATGGGTTAATTAAAGCAAAAAACAATTAGCTAGGGGTAGTGGGGAAATATGTGAATCAGCATTTAACAAGAGCCAATCAATTTGCTCTTGTATAATACAAGATAGATAGAGAGAAAAGGCAGCTAGTGCCAAAGAAAATGATTAAGTAGTTAGTGTCAATGTCGGGAAGTAATGAGAAAGACACGGAGAGCGGTACGTGCCACTGATAGCACCGCCCCACGCCTTTCCATTAAGGATGTGAACAAGGACCAGCAGGTGGAGCTGAGGTGGTGTCTTGAACCTTGATGGCTCATTACATCAAAGTGCGTCCCAGTTTCAATGGGATCCACAGTCTGATGAACGAGCAGGCTAAACCTGTTAGACATTACCTCTGTTTAAGCCTGGAAGATGCATTTCCTGTTGGGAGTTCTGCATGGCCTGAGGGCGGAACAATAAGGTACCTGGTGGTAGGGTAGGAGGATAACACCAAACCACTGTTCAAAAAACTAAACAATCGATCTGTTGGAGCGTTATATTAGCAAAACGAGTGTCACCATTGACAAAATGTTTTCCTTTCAGGCATATTGATCAAATGTGCTCCACGGGCCTCCGTTTCACATTCATCGACTCGATTATTCTCAGTGTGAGAATAAGACCTCATTCAGAATATTGTCTCTCAGCGTGAAGTTTCAGTGGGTCTATCCGTAGGCTTCCAGACGCTGTCAGACGTGTGTTCTTCATCTGCGAGGCCCTATAGTTCAATAGGTCACCTGTCTCAGAGCCCCTTTCAAGAGCAAGAGGTGGTCCTTGTGGCACTTAGATCCAGGGCTTACTGGGCTTTACTTGGACTTACCTCAGTTACAGTGAACTGTCTAATTATCTGATTCTGAAAGTTGCACTGGTACACACAGGTTGCAAGTTTCCCTTCCAACATCACCCCTAAATGACTAGCAATAGCCTTACCCAAGGACCCTGAAGGACAGAGTTCCCCACACCTTTCCTTAGAAACTGGTACGGATTCGACCAAATGATAAATTATGACGCTTGCGTTTAGTCACATTAATTGTCGGAGGTGAATCTGGAAGTCAGGGACTGCTCATTTGGGGGGGGGTTGGGGGGGGTAGTGGGGTCTGGGATCACTGCGCGGACCAACAGCATGATGATGATGAGACTGGACGAGTCTGAGAGGTTCGACAGGACTATAAAGGAGGTTAGATGGTAAGGCAATACCACAGGCGACAGGGAGCACAGGGAGATACTGTTAATTAGTCGGCCCCCTCTCAGACCTGTAATGGGCCAGGCTGCAAATTCTCAGCTGGTTAAATAGGTCCTGGTTGTTTCTGCCTCGCCTGGGCCCTTTCTTGTGTTATTTCAGCAGTGTGGGAGGCTGCACCTGGAGATGACAGAGTTCCTGTGGAGTACGTGAGGGGTTTGGATGGGCGCCAGGCCAAGTCACCAAGGAAGAGTGAGTGAGGGGAAGAAGGGAGAAGGGAGAAGGGAAAGCCTGTCTGCTCCTGGTCTGGTGCCTCACTCCTTCTCTCTCCTTTTTTCCCCATACCCCCTTCTCTGCTTTTGTAACCATAGTCTAATGACTCCATCTCTCTCCTTTTCTCTCCATACCCCCTTCTCTGCTTTTGTAACCATAGTCTAATGACTCCATCTCTCTCCTTTTCTCCCCATACCCCCTTCTC